>JBCNJP010000025.1:3806991-3877015 GCA_039602395.1 Deinandra increscens subsp. villosa | reverse complement strand
GGTTGCGCCTTTCGGACCTGCCACCACTCGGGTTTTGGAGGAGAAGCATCCGGTGTTACCACCCCCCCTCCTTGCCGTCTGCGCCCCATACCGAGCCCCCGCTTGTGGCTACCATCGAAGTTGTTTTGGCTTGCATTAAATCGTTTCCCAAAGGGACTTCGTGTGGGAGGGACGGGTTGCGGGCCCAACACCTTCTGGACAGCCTCTGCGGGGAAGGGTCTGCCGTTGCTAACGACCTCCTCGGGGCTATTACCTCGGTAGTCAATTTGTGGTTGGGGGGGGAGGTGCCCCCTCGGCCTGGCTGAGTTTGTGGCGTCGGCCCCTCTCACACCTCTGTTAAAACCTGATAACGGGATCCGGCCCATCGCTGTCGGCACCATCTGGCGGCGGCTGGTTTCTAAAATTGCTATGAAAGGGGTCGGGAAGGAAATGGCTAAATATCTCGGGGACTTTCAGTTTGGGGTTGGGGTGCCTGGGGGAGCAGAGGCCATCCTGCATGCGGTTAACCGGTTGGTTGAGGGGAAACATGATGATAGCTCGCTGGCTATGCTTACGGTTGATTTCTCCAACGCGTTTAACGTAGTGGATAGATCGGCCTTACTCCGGGAAGTGCGATTAAGGTGCCCGTCTATATCTCCATGGGTCGACTTTCTCTACGGTCAGTCTGCGCGGCTATACTTAGGGGGAGATCATATTTGGGCCACTACTGGGGTGCAACAGGGAGACCCTTTGGGCCCTCTCCTGTTTGCCCTTGTTCTTCACCCCCTTGCGCACCAGATTCGAGAAAATTGCTGCCTCCTCCTCCATGCATGGTACCTTGACGATGGCACTCTCATTGGGGATTCCGAGGAAGTGGCCAAAGCTTTGCAGATTATTTCGGAGACCGGCCCCTCCCTGGGCTTGCAACTCAATATCAAGAAGACGGAGCTGTTCTGGCCGTCTTGCGATGGGAGGAAGAATCGGCCGGGCCTCTTCCCCTCGGGCATCAGTAGGCCGGCCCTAGGGGTAAAGCTCCTTGGAGGGGCAGTCAGTAGGGATGGTGGGTTCATTGAGGGGTTGGCGTCCAAGAGAGCTTCTAACGCTAAAGCTCTAATGCACCTCCTTCCCAAGATTCGGGACCCGCAATGCGAACTCCTCCTGCTTCGCTCTTGCATGGGTGTTGCCAAGCTCCTTTTCGGCTTGCGGACCTGTCCCCCGCCCACATGCAAGGGGCGGCCTCCTGCTTTGATCAGACCATGCGCGAAACAGTTGAAAACATTGTGGTCTGTGGAGGGGCTTATTTTGGGGACCTTCAGTGGCGGCTCGCTTCCCTGCCTATCCGGCACGGAGGGCTCGGGGTTTCTTCGGCTATGGAGGCCTCGTCTTATGCGTTTGTAGCGTCCAGGGCCCAATCCTGGGGGCTGCAGGACCACATCTTGCGGGAGAGCGGGGTCTGTGGCATGGACTCGGATTATACTTTCGCTCTGGCGGCCCTGCGTGACATTATACCGGGTTTTGATCTTAGCGGTTTCTCTGACAAGGACACCGCCCCCCCCCCCCCAAAACCCCAACATGTTTTGGCGAATGCCCTTTCCAGCAAAATCGTGTTGGATATGGAAACCCGGTTTAATATGAATGCCAGGCAAAAAGCGGTGTGGAGCTGTCTTCGTCAACCACATGCCCAAGATTTCCTCCATGCTCTCCCCATTGACGGGCTCGGGCAGCGCATGTCGTCAGTCGAATACCGATCTATCCTCAAGTACCGGCTTATGATACCCCTCTTTCCCGCGGACGAGAAGTGTCCTGTTTGCCGCAAGGCGTGTTTGGACTCGTTTGGGGAGCACGCGGTTCACTGTAAAGATCTCCCGGGGTTCAAGTACCGTCATGACTGGGTCCGGGATGTGCTATTTGACATTTTCAGAAAGGCTGAGATTTCAGCCAAGAAAGAAGCCCCCGTCAATTCTTAACTGACCCAAAAGAGGGGCGTTCGACCCTTAGACCAGCGGACATCCTGGTGTTTGGGTGGTCAAGGGGGAAGCACGCTTGCATCGATCTGACTGGGGTCTCTCCCCTTGTGGGATTTGGCTCTGGAGTTTTCACGGCGGGGCAGGCTGCTGCTAAGGCGGCTGCGGGTAAGGTGGACAAGCACGAGAAGGCATGTCTCGAGAATCAGCATGTGTTTGTCCCCTTTGCTTTTGACACGTTCGGGCACCTCGCGTCTGAGGCTGCGGACACGCTCGGGCGGATCCAGAAGGTTATGCATGGACATATAGTGACTCCTAGAGCTAAGAAACTTGTTTTTATCCGCTTAGGTTTTGCTATTCAAAAAGGGCTTGCGGCGCAGCTTGTTGCCCGCTTGCCCCGTATGTCGGACTGAGTTGTAACCTTTATTTTGGTTGTTAATAAAAAGAGAAGGAATGTAATACGGATTAAAAAAAAAAAAAATTCTGAACTAAGTTATGTTCCGTTGTTTTATGTCGCATGTGTACTGTAGGATTGTGTTATATAACATAGCGTATGTATTATAGGAAGAAATTACATACTTTACACAATTTTCGTTGTATCTACATTACATTTTGTTTTAATCATCTTCATGTCCAACTACAACTATTTTGCTTCCATAATATTATCAATTTATCATACACGATGACCTTAACTTAAGGTTTTATTTCTAAAAATGCTGTAATATCTTAACTTTAACAAGTCAAGATTTCTAAAAAAGCATCCTAATCAAACATTAAAGATTGACACCTACGCAAAAAGAAAAATGGTATGGCAATGCATATATACCTCTATTTTGTGGGTGACTTCATAACTTTGCAACCCTGTCTATTATTTTATATGTTTAAGAGTTACGTGAAATAAATAAAAACTATATATTAAGCTCTGTTGTAAGGTTGGAGTGTCAAATTGTATAAGCTAATCCATTATTCTTATTTTATACCAAGCAAAAGACAAGGTTTTGTCCCTTTTAGTGGCTCAACTATTTATGCATGACGGCAAAGTGAAATTGGAAAGGACACGAATGAGACTATAAGGCTGTGTGTAATCGAGCGTTATAGCCCAAAATCCACCAGCATAACGCCCCTTATAGCGCCCCTGGGCACCCCCCAGGGCGCTATGTTGCCCATTTTCGTCCTTCGGCGTGATGGGCATGGCGCCCATGACCAAGCTATTTTCTTTTTTTTCTTTTTTAAATCCATCTTATACTAAATATATATACATGGAAGGGGCTTTGTGACTACACACCCAAATTAACATAACCCCCCTTTGCCATGTCAGCGACACGTGTCGCGTAATGCCCCATGGTGAAGCTTTATGATTACACATAGCCTAACCAACCAACATTTCATTTCATGAAAAAATGAAAAGCCACTTAGGTTACTTTACTACAGTGTGGCCTCACTTAGCGATGATCATAGTCATAAGCGTACCAATCAATAGTTTAACCACGAGTGTCACCTAACACACATGAATTTCATTTTGTATTGTTATATATTGGATTCTTTTTTTCCGATCGACAACCATGATTACAAAAGTCATTAGACGCTCCCAAATCGGTCGACTAGGGTGTTGTGAGTACTCGCCCACATTAAAGGAATACTAATATGGGGGAGTACTCGGTCGTCTCGGACGAGTTCTACAACAATTTCAACACTCAAGAAATCCTTTAAAAAAAGGAATTCACTGTTGCTATCATCTTGAAATCGTATATATATATATATATAGAGAGAGAGAGAGAGAGAATAATTTCATACATCATTGATCATTTCTAATCATTAATCACAATCATCTATAGATGGGATAAGTTTTTAAAATCCTGACAATGTTTTAAGGATTCTAGGCTCCTTTGATTCTTCCCCTCTTTTTCCATGTGTGCGAAATTCAATCAATTAATTCATCAAAATTTCAAGCATTACATTAGCACAAAACACACACAGATTCTACACAACACAATGTTAATGTGCACTGGTAACAAACATACAACACAATCTAAGGTCCATCACCACTCAATCAATGTACATCTATGAACGCTTATGGTACATGTATGTAGATAGATGCCAAACTCAAGGTGGTTGTGGTGAAGCCTGAAATACATGGCTAGAAAATGATCACACGCCTCGCATTTCAATCTATATATACTAAGAAGTTGCACAAACACGATACAAAAGGAAACACCATGCCTTTAGTAGGCAGAACTCGAGGATCAAATTCGTCTTCCTGCCTATGCACTTTGATTTGATTGACCGCCACCCAATCCATACTGTAATCAGAACAAAATGAAAAGAAATTTTCACACGTATAAAACCATAGTTTTGTTTTCTGATCAACTTATACATTGTGTCAAAATCCTCTGCAAGAATTACAAAAGGTGTAAAAGTATAACTATGCCATAACACATGTGCACATCAGATGAGTTAATTTGGGACTTAACATGCAAAAGGAGCACAACCACAGACAGAATTTGTAATTTAATCTTTGTTAAATTATGGAAAATTAAGTTTTTAAAGAAAAGACAATTCAAAATTATCTGAAATTAGTGGTTGAGATCTAGTTCTCAAATGAACCTAACCCACCCTATATATATATAGGGTTGGGTTAAATTGAGAACCTTTTGTTTTGAGAACACTAAATTTGTTCATTTTATTGTAACCAAAACAAAAACAAAAAAAACATTCTCATAGTTTTCTAACATCAAAACCCCGTGCCAAGAGCCATAAAAGCTGTAGGATATTTGGTCAAACTGGCATCCATATAGAGTTATTGAGGGAGTCCTTCAAACCATTAAAATCTGTATCTATATTAACTATTCCCTTAACTAAGGCAGCTTGAACGATTTTGAATTTGTTATGCTTAAAGAAAACCTAAAGCATTTTTCCTCATTTCATCTACTAGGGTTGATTGTCCTTTATCTCACACTTGTGGCAATTTCAAACCATTTATCCATAAATGATTCGATTTCGGCTAGATTTACAATGAACGGGCCAAATAGCTGAAGGCAAAGGGTTTAACTACAAACTGCTAAAATGGTTGAACAAGTCAAACAGATTGGACGTAATCTGAAGCGTATTCAGTTGTATAAAAACATCCTAAACAACTTTAGTAAAAAAATAGATTATTGTTGTAATAATGTAGTTTTAGTGATCGTAATCGTTAACTATAAAATAAAAAAATTAAGAAAAAAAAGCTGATTGAAAGATGGCCTGGCCTGTTTTGACCCACAAAAAAGAATAGCCCATATTGACCCGAACCTGTTTTGACCCGTGCCCCAACCCACCCATTTGGTCACCTCTAAATTATACTTGCCTTTTCTGAATGCTATATCTTTCTTAGACACTTTCAACAGACGAGAACTTACCATTATTGGTGATCAACATGGTACTACTTGAGTGAGCCACACGCTTGTTTTCAGCAGTGTGGAAAACATAGAAAAAGAAAGAAAGAAAGAAAGAAAACACATATGCTTCACATGAAGTTCATAAAAATAACAGCCCGCGGTAATACGGTATATAACAATCAGGGAAATACCTTTTCTCGCATCCGCGAGCTCCAGATATCAGAATGAAAAGATTTACCATCAGCACTAGTTGACCCTGATGCTTGACTTGACTGTGAGTTTAGCAGGGGCTCCCATGCTCTTCCTCTTCCGGAACCCTCCTCAAGATCATCATCCTTCTTTTGTGAAGATGCCATCATTCCCAACACGACAGCAAGAAGTAGACATAGAACCTGAAAAACGAAGCAATGATCATGTAAAGATATTACTGTAATGATAGTAAATAATCATAAATATGTGACATATCGCTTTACTTCATAGGTTTAAATTTACTGAAGATCTCGAGTAATGACATCTGCTAGGGGTGGTCATTAGGCCCATTCCTCACGACCCACACCCACACGGCACGTAAACAAATGGGCTGGAGTTGCGTCCAAACAGGTTCCGGTCATAAACAGTTCAATTCGCTTAACCCATTTAATTAAACGGATCGCGTTTTGGGTTGTTGATAAATAGATCAACCTGTTGAGTCGTTGACGAGTTTAAAAAATTATAATCGAACATTTAAAAACAAAACAAATATAAACTCAACCCATCTACACACACTTATCCCACCAACCTGATAAGATAAACATTACACAAGTCGTGTCCTGATTACATGGTTAAGCATGTCAAAGTTAGGGTTGCGGATTTTACATGGTTAACTAAAAGGAGCATGTTTAGGTGGGGTTATACCATCCCACCAACATGAACTCAACACAAATTACAACAACTTCAGCAACCAAACCCAGTAAAGTCCCATGAATAGCACATTGGTACTATGTAGGGTCTGGGGAGGGTGGGATGTAGGAAAACAATACCTCTACCTTTCGAGTAGAAAGGTTGATTCCAGAGAGACCCCTAGCTCCGAAACCACAAGAGAAAACGACACCGAAAAACTAAAGAGAATAAGAAAAGGAAAATCACAAGCCAAAGACACCCAAAAAAGAAAGAGAAACTAAAATAAATAAAATAATAATAATAATAATAATAATAATAATAGTAATAATAATAATAAGAACAATAATAATAATAATAATAATAATAATAATAAAAGATGAACAAAGAGTAAATAAATAAAAACAAGTAAAGAGTCACATTAACTAAAACAAATGAAAAGATAATAATAATAAAAAAAACATAAAAAACGAACATGACTCCACTATAAGTCTTTAGCCTTAATCCTACGCCTCCACAATGCCCTCTCCTGGACCATATCCTCAGAGAGATGCAAGTCTAGCAAATCTAGTTTATTACCCTCATCCCACGTCAGCTTAGGTTTACCTCTCCCTCTCCTCCCCAAGACCATGATGGTATCCACTGAACGAACTCAACACAAATTGTCACCCATAATCTGGGTGTGCAAATATACAATATTTCAACTGAAAGTGTTATAAAAGCAGAGCTAGCAGGTTGAGCGAACTGCACCAAATAGTTAATCTTGTAAGCAGAAATTAAGCAAACGGAAAGGGAAATACCTAAATATACAAAATAGATTTTTTTTTCTAGACTATAGATTATCCGAGTATATAACGAATAAGAAGTATATTTCCGATAATACCTATTTCAATACCCTCCTAGTTAAGAGTACTTGATTACTTTTTTATCGAACAAGAATCTTTATCTCTGCTAAATACCACTTAATCAACCATACCACTTAATCAACCTGCACTTGCAGAGAATTCTGATCCACAACACATTTGTGGAAGGAAATCACCAACGTCACTAAACCACAAGGCCATCGAAGAATAGTTGATTACTTGGTTGACAAATACAACTTGAAATAGTTTAAAACATCCCCACGTACTTCAATAACTAGTAATAAATGAAGGAATGGGGGAAAACTCTTATGCTAGGGCTAATGCCTACATGGCCACTTAAGTTGTGTGAAACAAGGATTTTTAAGACTCTTCTGATATGTTTCTTTTTCACTTTCAAACTGAATTATAATAGAAGCCTTGAAACAAGAACTTATAATGACGAATCAAATGCATTGAAAAAACATAGTTGCAACATAAAAGGCACTAATGGTAAGAAAGTAGCAACTAATACAAAATCTGAAAGAACAACTTACCTGAATTGCAATTATAGAAATGCCGGCCCATTTACAAATATCAACGTTGTCTTGAATGAATTCCCGAATGCTATCAATTCTTCCAGTCGGGTCCTCTGGTAGATCCTAAAAGTTGTCAAATGCCGTTACAATGGTGAAAACTCTTTAACAACAACATAAACATATTTCTTTGGTCCTAATTGCAATTTACAATTCACACCTTTTCCCAACGATGATCAAGTGCAATGAACGCTACTAAAGCCACCTCAAGCAGGATCAACACTATTTTCAGTATGGTGTACTGCAAAATTTTCACGCTAAGGAAGTAACTTGAATCAGTTACCCAAGTAAAAGGCATGACATGAAAATCCTATTGAACATCGCTGGGTTTTGCACTTTTGCCTATATTAGGTGCATCGTTAACATACATTGATACATACAGATTTTACAAAATCTTAGACGGATGGAAAATATTGAATTTAACAATAAGCTCTTTGTTTGTGCAAAAGAATATATATATATATATATATATATATATATATATATATATATATAGGGTGAGGTTCATTGTAGACACTTTCACATGTGAAATAGCTCTTTTTCACATGTGAAAGTTTCTAATTAATGAGAAAAAAGAAAAAAAGAAAAAAGAAAATTAATCACAACCATTAGATCAAGAGATCTAATGGTGAAAAAGGGTGTCTACCTGTCTACACTTATGGGGGTGTCTACAATGAACTTTTCACTATATATATATATATATATATATATATATATATATATATATATATATTTCGTAAGATGTAACATGGAACTAACTATTTACAACTGCTTCACCATTTAACTTGACAAATTGCCTGCTTTGGTAGCAAATATGTTGCATTTATGGTTAACAAAGAAGTATGTTACACACACATATATAGGGGCAGGTTCAATACACAGCCAAATTTAAGTAGAGAATCAAAAACTATATAAATACTTGTAGGTAATGTTGACCCTATATACTAAGAGAGAGAAAGAGAGACGGTTATTTTTTGCATAACCATGCTTATATGTCACCGTTAAAGCAAGCAGTAGGTACAATTTTTGAACATACAGAAATCATCACCCTCCTTGAATACGTATTGGAGATCACATAGATTATCGCAAAAAAGGATACAAAACAAAGGCAACATCCATGGATAGCTTCAGCTGCAATATGACCTATGCAAGATATGCAACACAGAACAACGCCCAGTCCCATAAACGCGTATATGAACCTGTCAAAGAATTACTTTTTGTATCATAATCCATCACAGAAATCAAATTGAAATGAATTTTACTGAACAATTTTGTATTTCTAGGATTTTGTTTATGTAAAATAAACCGTAACGAACAATCATCACAACAAACATGAAGATTAAGATTTACCAAGGAGCAGGAATGGAATTGGATTCGAGCTGTATCCCGCCGTAGATACCGGTAATCGTGCCAGCTTCAAAATTCAAGTGAATCACTTGATCGGAAACCCTACCGATATTGAAAATGGAGAAAACAGAATCAGATGAATCCGGCGACGGAGCTGGAGCTAAAGGTGAAGGTGGAGATGGAGGAATCGGCAAGTGTTTCTCCCACTGATTCAACATATACGCAGAGTAAACAATGATCGAAATTCCAATGAATGTTTGGAAGAAAATGAGGAATTTGAGAATGAACGCCACAAATGAATGGCAACATGGAGTCCTCATTTCTTCGACGAGTTCGTTGATTTTGCAGAGAATAAGAAAATCGCGGTCCAATCAAACCCTAGCTTCCGATTAATTTCGTTTCTTGTTCCTTTCCCTTTTCTGTTTCTTTTCTTTCTTTTTTGGACGGCAAAATCTAAATTAAGTAAATAAATGTGAATATTCCTGAAAAAGATGATACGGTTAGAGCCGGAGATGAACAAATACTTCTCTTTCAATCGCTTTCGTTTGAAATCTAACCGGTAGTAGCTAGTTAACATATCCCCGTTTCTAGAGAAATCGAATCGGTTTTAAACCGGTTCCTTTTATGAAGAAAAACCTATATACGTTAATATGATACGATTAGATTTGGAGATGAACAAATAGTTTTCTTTTAACCCGTTGAAAAATCGGTTTCGTTTTAAATCTAACCGGTAGTAATTAACGATTGAGTTTTTAACCAAAATGATGTTAGTGGAGAAGTTATTTATCAAAATGGTGTTCATACAAGATAATTTACAAATATTGTGTTTTATAGAAGGTTGCATCTTCTCACTCCCATTGAAGAAATTTAAATTTTTAATATCTAAAAGAGATTATTCAATAAAATTTTGACCACAATTCAGATCCTTTGAATCTTCATGAATATTCATATGCATCCCCCGAGCAACCGGATAACCCCGAAGGTGATCCGGTATCCCTGCCAACCCAAACACCGGTTGGGTTTAGCTCCGGTACGTTCGCTTGTTTCGCTAGTTCTGTCTTTCCTAGCCAAGCTACCGGCGATAGTACAATGCCATATGCTTTTGGGGAGGGTTTCAACGCACCCATTCCTAGTTCCGTCTCCGCGGCGCGAAGTATCTTTGCCGGGCTCGGTGGATCTAGCGCTAGCCCGTATAACCTCTCCATCGCGCGACGCCCGCCAACATCCTCTACTACAATGGTGGCTCCGTCAAGACCGTCACGGTCCATCCCGTCAACCTCCGTCATCGAGACACGCGTGATAACCCTGTTAGCAACCCGCCAAATGGGGGCGTGCCATCCTTTACAGAATTCAGTCAACCTCCCCCAGAGGTCGCGCGTTGGATATAACAGCAGCGACAATATTTTGAGCAATTAAACGCGCTTCAATTGAGTTTTCGTATGAGTGCGCGTTCCCAGCTCAACTCTGGATCTATATCACCCGCTTCGACGGCAGCTACACAGGTTTGCCCAACACAGTTGGTAGGCAGTGCGATACCCGCAACGCGCCCAGTATATTCTGAACCCAGACCAACTGCAGCTTACATGCCGCTACCTATCCCACCAGTTTACTAGTCTGGCTATGTTCCGCCATCGCCTCCACCCGTTGTCGATTATAACTCCGCGTATAAACGAACGTCAATCGTTGCGCAGTCAAAATTTATAGCACCAATCGCATTGGCAAGCTTCACCGCTAAGTTAAAAATGCCTTCGGTGGTGGGAAAGTATGATGGACTATCAAATCCCAATGACCACTACAACTGTTTCACCAATGCGGGCGTTTTGGAAAACCCTGGATGGACCATCCCTGTATGGTGCCACATGTTTGTGCAAACGCTAGTTGGAACTGCACGCTTATGGTTTGATTCACTACCTGTAGGCCAAATAGCAAGCTTCGAAGAACTGGTGAGTAAATTCTTCCAGCAATTTTCACAACAGAAGCGCCACACCAAGGAGAAAGCAGAGATCCTCCACATCTCTCGAAAAGATAACGAAACAGTGAAGAGCTTCATCTCCAGATTCAATATTGAAAGCCTACAAATCGAAGGTGCAACTGAGGATCTGATGATAGCGGGTTTCATACAAGGGGTAAGAGAGGAACATCTTGTAAGAAAAATTTTGAGTGGTGGACAACCACACCAAATGGATGAGTTGATGTACATAGCTAAGCAATATGTCCATGCGGAGAAAACAATTGTCCTGAACCGCGCATATGAGCGTGGAAAGAAGAAGGATACCCATGGCGGACGACACTCGCGCGGAAGCGACAGGCGATCTGGCACTCGTTTCACCCCTTACCAGCCAACTTCTGAAAGGCACGACTCATACCGCGAGCATAACCGAGACAGAGAAGCATCAACAGTAAAGCGGGGACAGCCCGCGTCCTCTTCTAATTGGTATCTCACCAAATCTCCAAGCGCCATTTTTAGCGGCAAAAAATTAAAATGGGAAGAGCCAAGGCAGCTGAAGGAGAGCAACACCCGCGATACTAAAAAGTACAGTGACTACCACAAGGGTTATGGGCATACCACTGACGAGTGTTTTGTGCTCAAGAAGCAAATAACAAAATTCGTAAAAGAGGGGAAGCTGGGGCATCTACAAAAAGGGGACGATAAGAAAAAAGAGGGATCTCCAAAGTACACAGATGTTTTCATGATGAGGAGAGACCGCCGTCGGGGAAGAAGAGTCGCCCAGCGTGTTGAATCTTGGATGCACGCACCATTGACATTCCCTCCACAAATTGGAGACTACAACGAAGGTGCAATAACAATCACTATCCGCCTTGGAAGCTATAGAATGAGCCGAGTTCTGGTTGATACAGGCAGTTCCGCAGATATTATTTATGAAGAATGTTTCCACCAGCTAGCACTAGAAGATAAAGCCCGCTTGGAACCAGTCTATGAACCTTTGAGCGGATTCTCCGGAGAGACCTGCATGCCCTTGGGCCAAATCGACTTCCCGGTAACAATGGAAGATGGCACAAGGGACATAACAGTCATGACGACTTTCTTGGTCTTTCCCGCGAAATTGAGCACAATGCCATCCTTAGTAGGCCGATTTTAGGATACTTAGCCATGGCAGTCTCCACAGCCCACGACTTACTATTGCTACTGACCCTGCGGGGGGTCGCTCAGGTGTGGGCCGATAAGCCTATTATGATTGCAGAAGTTACCTCCTAACCACGTGCGCCACTCGCTAACGAAACGGAAAAATGGGCCATCAACCCTCGTTTTCCCGATCAAATTGTAGCATTGTGCGCCATTAACGCAAAAAATTAGATATCACTTGAAGCAACTTCTGCGAGAAAACATGGATATCTTTGCGTTCACCCATGACGACATGACAGGTGTCTCGCGAGAAGTAGCGGAACGCCATCTAAGGGTGTTCAAAGACGCCAAGCCCTACATACAAAAACAAAGACATATAGGGGAAAAGAGGAAAATTTTTATAACTTCAGAAGTCGGAAAACTAGAAGCAGCGGGAATAGTTTGCCAAATTCAGGACTCAACTTGGTTGGCCAATCCGGTAATTGTACCTAAAGCTGATGGCTCCTGGCGCATGTGTGTTGATTACACCAATTTGAATAAGGCTTGTCCTAAGGATGCATACCCTCTTCCTGTGATTGATGCGAAAGTAAATTCTTTGGTCCCCTTTCGATTAAAGTGCTTCTTGGACGCCTACAAGGGCTACCACCAAGTAAAAATGGCCAGAGAAGATGAGGAAAAGACCGCATTTTACACCGAAAACGGCATCTACTGCTACACGAAGATGCCTTTTGGGTTAAAAAATACGGGGGCACCTACCAGCGGATGATGGACAAGGTATTTAAAGAGCAAATAGGAAAAAACGTGGAGGTGTACGTAGATGACTTGGTGATAAAAAGCTTAGAAGAGAATCGCCTGCTTCCAGACATTGTGGAAACGTTCTCCGCCCTACGAAAGAACAATATAAAGCTAAACCCGGGAAAATGCTCCTTTGCTATGGAGGAAGGAAAGTTCCTAGGGGACATAGTAACAAGAGGAGGTTTCAGTGTTCATCCTGAGAAAGTTGCCGCGGTTATAGAAATGCCATCTCCTGCCTCTTTGAAAGAAGTACAAGCGCTTAACGGAAGATTGGTCGCTGTCAATCGATTCTTACCCAAAAATGTAGAAAGATCCCTGCCATTCATCACAGTTTTGAAGGAGTTCCTGGCGGAAAACCATTTCGAGTGGACATGTGAGGCAGATCAGGCCTTCCAAGATCTTAATGGTTATCTGGTCAACCTGTCGGCGTTAACAGCCCCCCGCATTGACGAAACATTGAAAATGTATATCTCAGCATTAATACGAGCTGTTAGTTCCGTCCTCCAGGTACAAAGGGGGGATGTCTAAACTCCCATTTACTATATAAGCAGGGTTCTAACTGACGCGGAAGCTAATTACTTGACATTGGAAAAGCTGGTGCTTACATTGGTACATGCCTCCCGCCGGCAAAGAAGATATTTCTAGGCACACAACATCGAAGTTTTAACGAGCTACCCGTTCCAGCATGTACTTAAAAACCCTGATCTCTCGGGACGCCTATGTAAATGGGCTATTGAGCTAGGGGTGTATAACCTGGCTTTTAAGCCTCGAACAACTGTTAAAGGCCAGGTCATTGCAGATTTCATTTCTGAGATACCCACAGGAACACAACTTTCGCCAGAAGAACTTTGCATGCCAAAGGTAAAGGAAGTCCCTGCTGACCAAGTCTGGGAATTGCATTCTGATGGTGCATCCAGCATGGAAGGAGCCTGCGCGGGAGTCATTCTAATTAGTGTAAGGAACTTCAAATTTGAAGAATTCCGGCTGAACTCCAGTTTTGACAATTCCGGTTGAAGTTGAAGGGGAACTACAACTTCAAGCGGAACAACAAGTTCAAGCGGAAAGAAGCAGTTTTGTCACTTAGTGAATATTCCGGGTGAACTCGATTATCCATCAGATAATGAGTTCAACCTGACTTTTCCTGAGATGTCTTTTCAGCAGTCCCATCCTGCAAAAGCTTCTCGTATGCTTCTACATCTGCCCAGGCCGCTCTCTAATAGTAGATTGTTGCTGTCAACACGCAAGTCATTTTAAATGTCGAAGTTTATTCTTTTGGTAGCTTAGATTTGACTTTGTAATGTACGATCTAGATTAGATCACATGAGATCAATGGCTGTGATTGATCTCATCTGCACTATATATAGCTTGTTACCTCTTAGTTTACACAGCGTGGTTATCACTTGTAATAGTGTAGCTTTGAGTTAATGCAAATAGTGCCGAGTATTTGATACTTTGTTGTTACTACTATTCTGCAAATCAAGCATTTACATTATACAAGAACTCAACATTCTTTAAGAAAAGTAAAATATAACTTAATTCCGCAAGGTTATATTTGAAAGTAAAAAGCTTTGTTTAAGTTTAACTCTGACTTATAACGATCCTACAATTAGCCCTGCTGGAAAAGAGTATGCACGCGCTTATAAGTTAAACTTCGCGCAAGCAATAAGGAAGCGGAGTATGATGCTTTAATCGCAGGATTCAAGTTGGCACTAAAACATGAGGCCCAACTGTTCAATCTGTTGACGATGCCCAAGTGCAAATACCAAAACCACTAGATAAATATGTTGAAGCTGATTACACTGAGCTTGAATATGATCACAAGGCCTACTGGACACTCCAGGCTGCATTACCCAACTCTATACTTGTAGGGTTCAAGGGATATAAGACAGCACATGGCTTGTGGATTGCTCTCAGTGAAATGTATGAAGGGTCTAGTGAAGTTAAGGAAAACAAGAAAGATGTTTTGAAACAAAGATATGAAAACTTTACTTACAAAACTGGTGAATCTATGACCAACCAGTATCTTAGATTTGTTTCACTAATTGATGAATTGCAAAAGGTAGAAGTAAAAACTGAATAGGCTGATGCCAACAGAAAGTTCTTGAGATCATTACCTCCAGCTTGGACTGTCTACACAGTCAGCATCAGGGAGTGCAAGGATCTCAAAAAGCTTAAACTAAGTGAACTCCATGGAATCCTTAGTGCTTGTGAAATGGAGCTTAATTTTAAGCAGAACAACTTTCCTGAAGCATCACCACAGTTGCAAACCACTGCTTTGGTTACAACTGATTTTCAAAAGATCTCAAATTCATCTCAATATCACTCACCCTCAGTCAGTTTCATTGAGTCACCTAGAGGCTCAGAGAGTTCTTCAACACTGTTTGACAACTCTCACTCTGCCTATGTGGAAACTGACTCATCTCAAGGCTTCACACGTGAAGACTTGGAATGCATAGGGGCAGATGATCTAGAAGAGATGGACATTTTAACTCAATTGGCTACGGTTTCTGTAAGGGCCCAAAGATTTTATAAAAGAACTGGAAGAACTTATAAAGGGTCAAAGGGATCATAAATTGGGTTGGATAAATCTAAAGCTAAATGTTATAATTGTCACCAACTTGGCCATTTTTCCAGGGAATGCAAGCAGCCAAGGAGAGATGGACAGAACAATAACAACAATGTCTAACAGAGATCAAACCATAGAAGCAACAACAGCAGCAATCAACAAAACAACAACAACAGTAACTAGCAGCCAACTCAACCAAAACCACTTGGAAATCAAAATGTTGTGGCAGCTGTAGCTAACCAGACTGAATGCTATGAGTGGGATGACTTTGTCACTGAGTTTGAGCCAATCAACCATGCTTTGATGGCTAAAGAAGATTCAACTGAACAGGTAAATGAAATTCCTGAATATGTTTTGGAAAATCTGTGCAGCCCTGCCTGCATAGAACAAGTGGCAAAATACAGGAAACACAACACTGATCTGAATGATGAAGTTTCCAACTTGAATGAGTTAAAGAATTGCTTTAAGAAAACTGAAACTGCATACATCACCAAAATTGAAAATTTAAACAAAGAATTTGATGTTTTGAAGCAAACTAACTCCATTTTGGAAACACAATTAGAGGACTTGTTGAACAAGCTAACTATTTCAAGACAAGAAACAAAAGATGCAAAAGCAGAAAATGATGTTCTTGAAATTAAGCTAAAAGATGCCTTGTTCACCTGTGACAAATTCCAAACAGCTAACAAGAAAGCTGAGAAACTTTGGAATGGGGCAATGCATGGGAAAACAGGTATTGGGTACAACAATGTTAAACCACCCAAGGAATACTCACCTGTTATTGCTCCAATCCAGGCACTTCAGAAGGAGTGCAGTGTGAGTCTAATTGTTGACAGCAATGCATCTTCCTCATCTGAATCAAAATCTGTTGAACCATCTTTAAACTGTGAAGTCAAAGATGCTAGAACTTCAACATCTGTTGACCAATCCAGGGTTTTAAAACCAAAAGTTGCTTTTCCACCACCAACTATTTATGAGCCAAAAGACTCAAAAGTTGGAGGCAAACTACCTGAGCAGCCAAAACCAAGTGAAACTGAAAGAATGGGTAAGATCACTTACCACCAGGTCACTAATGAAAAAATAATCAAGAACACAAATTCTTACCAAAGAAAAATGTTTGAATGTGTTTTCTGTGGTGAAAAAGGCCACATGGCTGCAACATGCAAATTCAACCCATTAAGCAAAGGTCAAGACTTGTTAAAACCCAAAAATGAAGTATTTTGATACTGAGTCAAACAAAATTTTGATTAGGAATAACAAAAATGGAGGTTTTTCTGTCTTAAAATCAAACAGAGTTCCGGCTGAACTTCAACCGGAAAAATTTTCAACCGGAAGAGAAGTTCAACCGGAAATCGCCAAAACACTCAGATCGGTTACTGCACCTAGACAATGACCCAGGGTTCAGTTCACTGATGAGTATGACAATTTTGAAGGTCAAAATAGGAGAAACCCATCTAGAGGAAAAACCTTCTCTAAAGAAAATTTTGTGAAAAACAAGCAAAACTCTCAACCAAAAGTTCCTTCTAGCTCACATGGAAGTGCAACTGCTGCATTACATAGTGAGAGATCTAGCCAAACCAAAAAATTTTCAAACTTTAATGCTAGAATCTCACCAGTGACTAGAGTTGATCAGACCTACATCTCACCCAGTGAGTGGCCAAAGTTTTTGACCAACAAACAAAAGAAGTATAGGGAATATAGAGAGAGGAAAATTGCTGAAAGAAGGCTTAGCAAAACTGACAAGCAATGTCAATCAAGTGCACAGTCTGAACACTTGAATATTGATCAAGATGATCTGTTGAATGAGGATCCAATATTAAATACTTTAGTACTTAAAGAATACAAGTACTATGATGCTTCTGGCAAGCCCAAGACCTCAAAGGCTTGGGTTCCCTTTAGAAATTAATCAATTTCCTTTGTGTGTAGGTGCATAATAAAGGCCAACAGAGCCTATGGGTAGTTGATAGTGGATGCACTTGCCACATGACAGGAAATAAGCATGTATTGGAAAACCCCAAAATCATAAATGGAGGTCCTGTAGCCTTTGGAAGTGCAAAAGGACACATTACTGCACAAGGTGCTGTCAGTAATGGGATGCTTACCTTTGACAAGGTAAATTTTGTTGACACATTAAATTTCAATTTACTTAGTGTCTCACAAATGTGTGACAAGAATTTGAATTTGATGTTTACTGAGAAAGAGGCCATAGTCTTGAAACCTGGTGTTAAAATCCCTGAGGAACTTGTGTTGCTCAGAGCACCTAGGAGAGAAGGACTATATATTTTGGATATGTCTGCTGCCACTCCAGCCAGTGGAATTGCATGCTTTATATCCAAAGCCTCAGTGGATGAGTCTGATTTGTGGCATAAGAGGTTATGTCATGTCAATTACAAGAACATGAACAGAATAGTGAATCTTAGCTTGGTTAAGGGTCTTCCTAATAAGCAGTTCAACTGTTCTGAACACTGTGTTTCTGCCTCAAGGGTAAGCAACACAAGACCTCTTTCAAACTCAAAACTGAGTCTTCTATCACTCAACCTCTAGAACTTTTGCATATGGATCTGTTTGGTCCAACTAGAGTGATGAGCATAGGGAAAAGGTCATACTGTTTTGTCATAATAGATGATTACACTAGATTTACATGGGTGTTTTTCTTAAAAACAAAAGATGAAACTGCTGAATTATTGAAAACACTAATTGTATCTTTAGAAAATCAAGCAAAACTGAAAGTTAGGACAATCAGAAGTGACAATGGCACTGAGTTTAAAAATCATGTTTTGAACTTATTTTGTGAGGAAAAGGGAATCCTTAGACAATTCAGTGCTCCTAGAACTCAACAACAAAATGGCGTTGCTGAAAGGAGAAATAGGACATCGATTGAGGCTGCTAGAGCAATGCTAGCAGATTCTAAGTTACCTGTGATATTTTGGGCAGAAGCAGTAAACACTACCTGCTATGTCCAAAATAGGACTTTGATTGTTAAGGGTAAAAATAAAACTGCTTATGAGCTTTGGAGAGGTAGAAAACCTAACATTTACTTCTTTAAATCTTTCGGTTGTCCTGTTACTATTTTGATAACTAATAGGTTGTTGCCTAAATTTGCTGAAAAGGCCGATGAAGGATATTTTGTTGGATATTCTGGTATGTCAAAAGCATTCAGGGTATACAATAAAAGTACTAAAATTGTTGAGGAAACCATTAATGTAACTTTCAATGAGAAATCTCTTAACAGTTTTGTATCTCAACCAGACTGGTTATTTGACATAGATGCACTAACCACTGCTTTCAATTTTACCATTGAGAAGCCATTGAGTTCAACAATGCAGGAACAGGAACATAAGCAAAATCACACAAGATCAGCTGATGAGATTTGGGAGATAAGCGCCAAGGAACTGCAAATGCAACCTACCTTCTTTTCATCCATCAGCACCAAGCCTGTGAAACCCAACAACTCAAAGAAAACCTCTGAAATTGTTCTTGCTGATACAGAAGTTCATCCGGTTGAACTTCCGGTTGAAGTTCAAGCGGATCCTGTAGCAGTTGTATCTCCGGTTGAAATTCAACCGGAAAACAATTTTTCAGAAAATTCTGAGAACAATGAATCTAATGACTCAACTGATGCTGGTTCAAATGAGTATAGTTTTGAGCATCTGATTTCAGATTCAGTCCCCAATTCTCATGAAGCAACTGAAAGTTCAGATCCTGTATCACAACTTAACAATATTGAGTTATTACCTCAACTCAATATTCCTCACAATGGGAGAAGCCATGAATTTCCACTATTTCCTGATAGAAGAATTGGAAAGAACCATCCAAGGGAGAACATTATAGGAGACTTGTCAGCTCCTGTGCTGACAAGAAGCAAATCTATTGATGCAAACATTTGCCTCCATGCTGCATATCTGTCTCAAGAAGTACCCACAAAGATCAATGATGCATTGGAAGATGAAAGTTGGGTAGAGGCAATGCAAGAGGAACTGTTTTAGATCAATAAACAGAAGGTTTGGGAATTGGTTGACTTACCTGAAGGTGAAGAACCAATTGGAACTAAATGGGTATTCAGAAACAAGAAGGATGATAGGGGAATAGTAATAAAAAACAAGGCTAGACTTGTAGCTCAAGGCTACAAACAAGAAGAAGGCATTGACTATGATGAAGTTTTTGCTCCTGTAGCCAGGCTTGAAGCAATCAGAATATTTCTTGCCTATGTTGCATTCAAAAACTTTCTGGTATTTCAAATGGATGTTAAATGTGCTTTTCTGTATGGTCTTTTGGAACAGGATGTGTATGTCAAGCAACCTCCAGGCTTTGAAGACCCTCATTATCCCAACAGGGTCTGCAAGTTGATTAAAGCTTTATATGGTCTCAAGCAACCTCCTAGGACATGGTATGAGACACTCTCAAACTATCTCCTAGTGAATGGCTATAAGAGACGAGCTATTGATAAAACACTGTTTGTGAAATCTGATGGCAAAGATACTTTGATGGTACAAATCTATGTTGATGACATCATCTTTGGTTCATCCAGTGCTGCCTTATGTAAAGAGTTTGAAAGTTTGATGCAATCTAAGTTTGAGATGAGTTCAATGGGAGAACTGAACTTCTTCTTAGGCTTGCAAGTGAAGCAAACCGCAAATGGAATTTTCTTGAATCAGTCCAAATACATTCAAGATATGCTAAAAAGGTTTGATATGCAGTCTGTTTCAACCTCAAAAACTCTCATCTCCACTTCTCATAAGCTACACAGTGATTTAAGTGGGAAACCAGTGGATGTTCACCTCTACAGGGCAATGATTGGATCACTGCTCTATCTCACAGCAAGCAGACCTGACATCATGTTTAGTGTCTGTTTATGTGCTAGATACCAGTGTCAACCAAAGGAATCACACATGTTAGCTGTGAAGCGGATCTTTAGATACCTTAAAGGACAACCAAAGCTTGGGTTGTGGTATCCAAAGAACTCAGATTTCTCCTTCAAAGCTTACACTGATAGTGATTATGCTGGCTGCAACTTGGACAAGAAGTCTACTTCAGGAGGATGTCAATTTTTGGGAGAAAGACTTGTGTCTTGGCAATGCAAGAAGCAAACCTGCGTGTCTACTTCTACTGCTGAGGCTGAATACATCGCTGCATCAAGCTGCTGCAGTTAAGTCTTATGGATCCAGAATCAAATGTTGGATTATGGCATCAAGCTCATGGAGACTCCTATCCTTGCAGACAACAACAGTGCTATATCAATCACAAACAACCCTGTTCAACACTCAAAAGCAAAATACATTGATATCAGGTACCATTTTATTAGAGATTATGCTGAGAAACACTTGATTAGAATGGTCAAAGTTCATACAGATCAACAATTGGCTGACCTGTTTACCAAAGCATTTGATGAAGCTAGATTTTTCTATCTCATTAGTGCCATTGGCATGATGAACTTTGAATGATTAAACTGTTTTCACAATTTTAATAAAAAGAGGGAGATGTGCTCTAAAGCTCGTCGCTTGATACAAAAAGAAAAAGAAAATGAAAATCTTTAGTGTTAATCAGACGACTTTTCAGTTCATAGTCAGTAACTGTTAATAAAGCTATGGATAATTAACACAAATTTTCAAAAATTCATGTGTTTTGGATTTCCGGTTCAAGTTTGGGTTCAACCTGAGAAGACAACTTTTGAAATTTTCCGGGTGAACTTCAACCGGAAAATGCTTTAGAATGATGAAGAAATTTTATTTTGAAAACAATTCTTTCAAGCGGAAAAGTTGTCCGCTTAATGTTCAGACTGAAGAATTTTTGTTTTTAAATTAAAGGAGAAAATGGGTTCCGCTTGAACTTCCGGGTCAACAAAGTCAACGTCTCATTTAATTACCCGGAAGGCACACTTTTCTAAGCGGATATACATTTATTTACCCATTGAATTTTTAACTGTTTAAAATCCGAGGTTTTAGTAAATTATCTTTTGGATAAGGAAATGCTTTAACCAGTTGTACCATACAACCAATAAAGCACCCGTCTCATCAGTCACTGAACCGTCAATTTTTTAACCTCTCTCCTCCATGTCAGTGTCGTAAAAGGTTAAAGCCCTAAATTACCGTCACTTTCCCATTTTCATCAAACCCCACTCCGCAATTACTCCCAAATTCTTCTCATCTCCTCTCCAATAAACTTCCGTAAACCGTCAACCTGCGTCGCCTATGGCTCCTAAGGGGAAGGCAAGTGGCAAAAGGCCCGTAAGTGACTCCAAGTTTCCGGTAGAACACAACCTTGTGGCGTATCTAGAGCCACCGAGCAAAACCGACATCTACAACGGAATGATTGACTTCATAAAAAGTTCTCATCTTCACCATGCGCTTACTGTCGAAGCAGAAATTTTTGAAGAAGTACTAGAGGATTTTTGGTCACATGCTAGGGTTACCGAAAGGGCAAATGGTAGTGAAGCGATTGTGTCAACCGTTCAGGGCATTGAAGTCGAAATCGACGAAGCTAAAGTTAGAAGAGTGCTGAAACTAAGGGATGCTGGTGGATATGAGATAGTCGATTCAAAGAAATATCTTCGACTATTCAGAGATCTAGGGTACGGTGGTTCACTGCAAAGCAAAACCATCAAGAAGGGGCAGTTACCATATAAATGGAGGTTCTTGGCTCACACAATATTGGTTTGCCTATCTCCAAAGAAGGGTGGATTTGATGAGCTTGCCAGCGAACAAGCATCTGCCTTCTATTCGGTGATAAAGGGTGAGAATTTTAATTTTTCTAAACTCATTTTTGATGCCCTAAAATTAAATGTCCAACCTGGTTTTATGTACTTATACCCAAGGTTTTTAACTTACATTCTCAAAGAAGAGTACCCCCAACTTGTGTGGCTTGGTATAATTTTGCATTCCAAACTTCTTAATTCGAAAACTTTTTCTAATCTTGCTGTAAACAAGTCTCCATTTCTTGGAAGGGACACTGACCACCCCTTACCGATTCCAAGGCAGTTTCCTGATGAACCTGCTGATGCAGAGGTTCAACCGGAAACTGTAGGAGCAACTGAGCTCCAAGCTCAAGATGACAGAACTGTAGACCTAACAGTTTCTGATCCCACATCTGTCCCTGCTTCCTCAAAACTAAAAACCTTTCAATCTAAAAAGAGGAAAACTCACAATCAATCTACCACTGCCACTTCCTCCACTGAAACTCCTCCTGTCATTTTCAAAAGACAGCGTCAAGTGGTCATTAGGTCTCCTCCACCTAGTGCCACCACCCAACCCGAAGCTTCTAACCCCGCTCCAGGAAAAAAGCCCAAGCGGAAACTGGTCAAATTGGGATTCTCTCTTAGGGACGAACCTTCCTTTGAGGGGGAGTCATTAGAAGCAGATGCACAATCCCCATCTGGACATATTTCACCACTTCAACCCCAATCACCCAGGAGTGACAGTGCTATCAATCTTGGCTTAAGTGAAGGTGTTATTAACTCACCTACCACATCACATGAGAACAACCTGATAAGCCAGGACCCTGCAGCACTGAACCTACACTCCTCACCGGAGGTGAATCTCGGGAGTTTGATGAGATTCATGCAGAAAGGGCTGCTGCTGCCCAGGGATCCCCACTGGACCCTGGTGTCAGCAGTAACATCAATAAGACACAATCCGCGGCAATCTTCTCTGAATCAGCACTTGAAGTTTCTTTATTGGAACCGAGAGTTGTTGTGACAGATGAAGAGAATCCCAGGTGCCAAGAAGCCATGGGTACCACTGCTGATCAATCTAGGATTGATAGCTTGGTTTCGTCCAAGGATGCTGGTAAAAAGCCAGTTGAGGACAGTTTTACACTACCAGAATTGACGAACTTGTACCTATCTCTCCAAGCAAAGGTTGATACTCTAAATGCAACTGTTTCCAAACTGGTGAAAGCTAATCCTACTGATACTGAAGCAGGTCCTTCAACCCTTCACAGAGATGCTGATGAAGCTGTAATAGCTAAAGAAGCTGATACTGTCAAATTGGGGGAGAAGATGCCCTCAAGGCCTGTCATTACTGAAATTGAAGAAGATCAGAGTATACCGGCTGAAGTTAGAGCCACAGCTTGTCAAAGAATCGGCATTAATCCCTTTGATGTTGAAGAGTGTTGGGCCAATATTAAATGCAGTCAACTGATTGCCATTTCACCTTTTGAGGATCCCAACCTCACAGAGCTTGTTCAATCTTCAATGTTGATTGCTGGTGCTCTACCTGAGCACATCAACATGATCACTACACTCCTAAAAGATGTCATCTTTCCGGCTGAAAAAGCCAATGATCACAGCAAGGCAACTGAAGATAGCACTGCAACCACTAGTTGCTACACTCACTGAAGGAGAAGATGAGAATCCTATTGGTGAAGATGAAGGCACAGAGGTGCTGGAGATTGCTGACATAGAATCTGAAGTTACCAAACCTCAGGTGGTGACTGAAGATCAATCTACTGTTCAAGCGGAAGTTCAGGCGGAACTTGAAGCGGAAGTATTTGTGGAAGCTGAAGCTATCGTTCAACCGGAAACCCAATCAACTGCCCAGGTGGAAACTTTTGGTCCTGGCAACTCAATTTTTGGTGTTGATGGGTCTGCTGAACCAACTGTGGTTCAACCGGAAGAGCAGGGTAATGCTGAAATAGAAGATATTGCTGAAACCCTTATAACTTTAAGGAGCACAGAACAAATTCAAACTGAAGAACCTGTTCAAACTGAGTTTCCTAAAACAATTCAACAGGTGGTTCAAACTCCAGAGGCTGAAGCTATACAGAAGATGGTAGAAGATGCCAAGAGAATAGCAG
The DNA here is from genome assembly GCA_039602395.1 of Deinandra increscens subsp. villosa. Taxonomy (NCBI): domain Eukaryota; kingdom Viridiplantae; phylum Streptophyta; class Magnoliopsida; order Asterales; family Asteraceae; genus Deinandra; species Deinandra increscens. The sequence goes on along the minus strand of JBCNJP010000025.1, from coordinate 3,852,804 downwards.
AGGATGAGAGGCTAGCAAAAGAACTTCAAGAGGAATTTGATCTATACATGCAAAATTCTGTATTTGAAAATTTACTGGAAGAAGCAAAGACTAGGTCTTTCAACTGGAGACTGAAGGATTATGATTTGGATGTTGTGACTGAAGCTGATAGGCAGAGGCTAATCTCTATTGCCTCTCAATTGCCTACCAAGCTGGTAAAGAGTAATGAGAATTACCTTCTGCTGAAAAAGGTCAAAAGGGCATTTGTGGTCAGAAACATAAGAACCGAAGAAGAGGTAGCTCAAATGAAAGTCAAAGAACTGTGCAAATTGATTGATTCAATCTTTTATGAGCTAAAAGGAGATATAGGTGTTGTCAACCCAAAGCTTGTGATGCCTGCACCTTCAGAGCTCACCTCAGGTATGTCAACTCATATAAATGTTAAACCTGAGATCACTGATGATGCAGATATCCCTCCTCCACCTTCCTTCATATATGACCCAAATCCCATGCCTACATCTGTTCCATCCCTTCTACAGTCACTAGCCATCATTCCATACAAACCACCCTCCATATCCAAGAAAGTAGCTACCAAGCTTGCCAACCCCAAGTACAGAACCGACAACTTTACACCCATCATTCCTTTCAAAAAGAAGCCTCCACCCACTATGAATTTTTCTGATATCTTCCCACCTACTCCACCTTCTAGCCCAACTCCTGAAGCCAGTAAACCACCCTCACAAACTTCCCTTCCTCCACTCACAATAAATGAACCTTCCACCACCTCCAAACCTACTCAAGATCAACCTGATCTCTCTTCTCAGTCCTCAAAAGGAAAAGCTCCAAAAGCAATAGAATCAACTAATGATTCCAATGAGGAGAATAAATTGAGAAAGAGAAAACTGCTGCATCACAAAAGAAAAAGAGAGCAAAGGCCAAGGAAAAGAGGCCCACCCCGGCAAAACAAAATTGTGGGGTGGACAGTTAATGAAGATACTTTTGACTTCAAATTCCAGTGCCTAAGTGGGATCACCAGAGTAGTGAATGCTCATCTCGCCACTAGAATGCTTGACATCTTCCAATTATCAGACATCTATGCAAAAATGCAAGGGATAATGAGTTTGTCCAGAGCTGAGCTCCTGCTAAGAATGAGCATAGAACCAAAAGTGCTCGAGCATGGACTGATCTCTGAAACTCAGGTTGATGAAGACATTGAAGAAAACACAACCAGTCCAATTAAGTTTGTGATTTGGGAAGAAGAAGAAAAACTCTTCTATGTTCACAGGGCAGATAGTAGCTTCACAACCCATAAAGAAATTAATGTTCAAGATCAGTGGAATGAACAAGATTGGGAAGCTCTGCAACATGCTAAGGTCACCATGACCAGCATGAGTGATCTTTCAAAGGATGTGAATGCAGGGGTTAAGGTCTTCGACAAGTAGGTTAAGGAGAAGAAAATATTTTGGTACAAGTCAATTTTGAAGATGAACTTTGACTTAGAAGAATAATTTGACAGCATCAGCTTAGGGGGAGATTGTAAGGAACTTCAATTTTGAAGAATTCCGGCTGAACTCCAGTTTTGACAATTCCGGTTGAAGTTGAAGCGGAACTACAACTTCAAGCGGAACAACAAGTTCAAGCGGAAAGAAACAGTTTTGTCACTTAGTGAATATTCCGGGTGAACTCGATTATCCATCAGATAATGAGTTCAACCTGACTTTTCCTGAGATGTCTTTTCAGCAGTCCCATCCTGCAAAAGCTTCTCGTATGCTTCTACATCTCCCCAAGCCGCTCTCCAAAAGTAGATTGTTGCTGTCAACACGCAAGTCATTTCAAATGTCGAAGTTTATTCTTTTGGTAGCTTAGATTTAACTTTGTAATGCACGATCTAGATTAGATCACATGAGATCAATGGCTGTGATTGATCTCATCTGCACTATATATAGCTTGTTACCTCTTAGTTTACACAACGTGGTTATCACTTGTAATAGTGTAGCTTTGAGTTAATGCAAATAGTGCCGAGTATTTGATACTTTGTTGTTACTACTATTCTGCACATCAAGCATTTACATTATACAAGAACTCAACATTGTTTAAGAAAAGTAAAATATAACTTAATTCCGCAAGGTTATATTTGCAAGTAAAAAGCTTTGTTTAAGTTTAACTCTGACTTATAACGATCCTACAATTAGCCCTGCGGGAAAAGAGTATGCACGCGCTTATAAGTTAAACTTCCGCGCAAGCAATAAGGAAGCGGAGTATGATGCTTTAATCGCAGGATTCAAGTTGGCACTAAAACATGAGGCCAAACATATCCGCGCGCACAGAGATTCTCTCCTGGCGGCAAACCAAATTAACGCAAAATACGAGGCTAAAGATGAATCAATGACAAAATACCTGAGCATTTGCAAGGCACTCATAAAAGCCTTTGAGACTTGCGAAGTCATCCACGTCCCCTGAAGCAAAAAAAAGGCTGACGCTTTGAGTAAGCTAGCCTCGTGTTTCGCGGAGCCCTTGCAAAACGTGCATGTAGATGAGTTAAAAAACCCGGCAATACAGGTACACCGAGTAAATGTGGCCCAGCACTCACCTGACAGTTGGACTGCTCCAATTGTAAAATACTTAACAGATGGAAATCTCCCGCCAGATAAAGGAGAGGCTCGCAAGCGGCGAAGCAAGTGCGAGCACTATCAGATGGTTAACGGCGTTCTATATAGGCGAACGTATTTGGGTCCCTTACTCAGATGTGTCGATCCGGAAGAAGCAAATTACCTTATCCGAGAGGTACATATGGGAATCTGCGGAATTCATGTGGGCCCCAAAGCTGTGGTTGCATAACTAAAAAGCGCAGGCTTTTATTGGCCAGGCATGCACGCCATGGCAGTGGAGGAACTGCGGAAATGTCTTAGTTGTCAGAAGTATGCGCCCATGATCTGCAGACAAAAAAATGATTTAATCCCAGTAACCTCCGCATGGCCATTCCAAAAGTGGGTCGTAGACATCGTTGGTCCTTTTCCTGAAGCCGCGGGGCGGATAAAATTCCTGATAATAGCGGTGGACTACTTCACCAAATGGGTAGAAGCGAAACCCCTCGCCACAATCATAGCCGCTAATATCAAAAAGTTTATGTGGGAGTTCATAATTTGCCGCTTCGGCATCCCGCTCTATTTAGTAACCAACAATGGAACACAATTTGCAGATAAACTTATCAAGAAGTGGTGCGAGGAGTTACAGATCCAACAAATCTTCACCTCGGTTGCACACCCACAAGGGAACGGCCAGGTGGAAAGAATTAACAGAAGCCTACTCGATGGTATAAAAACCAGACTCGATTTTGAAGGAGCCTCTTGGGTAGATGTTGGGTGTCGAATCCAACAAATAAAATAGTGAAGTGAACCTACTATGACACACTAGTAATAGTATGAGTGGAAGTAGGGTTCGTGTCCTCAGGGATACGAATTAACTCGAATATACCAAAAACCACTTAGTGCAAATACGATGTTATGAAAATTAATAAAAATGGTGGGTTGTGAGTTTTTTTTTAGTGAAAATAAGAAAAATCTACCAGAATGTTGAAACGGCCGTTTCGGATTCCTTCGCGGCCGTTTTGGACTGCTGTGAAAAATTTGTAAAGTTTTTTTTTTCTTTTTTTTAAGTTGCGAACGATTACGAATTAAAACGTTAACTAAATTATAAAAGATATTTAAATAAGTGATAAAATAATTCCGACACAGGGGTAATTTCTTGGTTTGACTCAACTTATGATCATTAACAGGTATGGTGCAATGATCCTCTTTATAAAACAATTTGTACCGGTTCTAGACGCCGAGCCGTTCTAGCATCCACTCCATCTAATGTCTAACCAAACGCCGTTCGTTAATTAGAGTCAATCCGCTACTCTAAGCTCGAGCCGTTCTGATCTTAGTGTGCGGGTTGCGGTGATGGAAGAACCGATTATAATTGAGCACACACGCCGTTCGGTGTGTTCGACTATATTATGTGATTCCATAACAAGTTTAAACTCATAGACAAATTCAAACCGTTATTTGTTCCTTTTTACAAGATTAAAAACGTTTTAGGATTTTAAAACTTGATGAACTTTATTAGATTAATTAACAAAGTAGCCAATTTTATTAATAAAACTAATTTATACCCGAAGATATCTCGGGTTATAAGAGCAAGAAACACACAAACAAACCATTTAAAAGTCGAATCTCATACCCATTTCACATAAGTGTATGAACCAAAACAAAGAAATTAAACCCCAATGTCGGAACTACGAGTTATTTAGCCGCACATGACTAAATCAACTACACAAAACAGATAATAAAACATAAAAAATAAACTTACAAAACCAACAAATTAATTGTCTGACTTTGAAAGTTTGAAAACAAATAAAAGGAAAGTTTGGAATTGCTTTTCTATTTCTTCTTATGCTCCTGTCGTCGAGCTCTTCTAGAAAAAGAGTTGAGGTTTTTTTTTGTTGTCTCTTGCTTCAAAATTCAAGTAATATTTATAGTCCCAGAAGTGCACCACCAAATCTCCAATTGGATATGAAAATCCACCGCCAAATCTTCTTCTCAAATTTCAAAAGATTGAGATTTCTTCATGAGATTTCTTTCTCAATCCAAAAGGATTTTTAGTTTCCTGTCACACTCCACCGCCCTTTTTGCCCAATGGTTCGACTTTTTTTTCTTTAATTTATTTGCCTCTCCCAAACTCAACTTTAGTCCACAGCCCATCGGATGTTCATGAAGCATTGTAGCAGCCCACTTCTCATTACATTTTCTTTATATAATGTTTTGATGTTTTTTCGAGGCCACCAAGAACATCATATATTTTGATTTTTTAATTTCTTTTCTTTATATAAATTACTTTGAAGCTCCTTGAATTATTTGAACATTTTGTTTGTTAACTGAAAAAAACTCGTTGTCTTTGTAGATCCAGCCAATGCTCCCTAACATCCATTGTCATCCCTCGTAACCATTTGACGCCTACAAAAATATTAAAAACGAAACAAAGTAGATTCCGTTCCACCAAACTAAAATATGCAAAATATTATGCTACAAATGAAACTAATGCGATTAAATTAGATGCTAATTATATAATAAAACATGCCTAAAAATGCAACTAACAAATCTCCCCAAGCTTAAACATTTCTTTGTCCTCAAAGAAGCAAAAAAAAAAAAAACAAGAATAAACTAAAGCGGAAAAAGATTGAAAACAAAAAGAAACAACCATGCAATTTTTTTTATGTCCGCACCCTTCTCGTCCCGAATAAGGTTATGAGCAAGAAATCATATTTTTATGTTAACTTCGACCGGCATGCTTAGACAAAGCTTTCAAGATTTTTATTGACAACACATACCCAATTTGCCAGTTATGGTCCTCTAACCCCATAATCTAGATTTGTAACTTCGTTTCATAAGCTTAAGTACATGATGTCAATTAATTAAGTGTGCCAACACCTCTCTTCACACGGTGGAAACCTTCCTAACCTCAAGGATTATAGAGAGCAAGTGGTCAATTTTTCACCACAATTTATTACAAAAGATGAACAAACATCAGAAGACAAGAGATAGAACAACGAACGATATACTGGCCAATTTTTCGCCATAATTTATTCTCATTTTTTTTTGCTCTGCTTTTTTTTCGTACTTCTTTTTTTTTTCTTTTTTTTTCTTGCTTTCTTCTTCTTGGTTTTTTTTTTTGCTTTCGGGATCGGCTTTCGAATGATCCTTACAAGTAGACATATACTAGACCGAATCAAAATACAAACAAGGCTCTCAACCTATTTCTGCTAGGTCTCGGTTTCCTTATGTGATCCAATCGGTGTTAGGCACATATAGTTTTATCATGTTTTGTATGTGGTAAATCTAAGACTATGAGGCACTAGCATAACGGGGCAGAAATGAAACTAAATGCAACCTAGATGCTAATGTGCAATACGAAAGTAAAAAACAAACAAGATAAACTATGCATGCCAAATGTAATGCAAACTAACCTAAAAAGAAATAAAAATAAATGAAAAGAAAATGTGGAATCGAAACTGACCTTGAATCTCCCCAAGCTTAGAATGTAGTGTCGACCTCAATGCTAGAGGGTATGGAACGTGATTCTCGGTGGTGATGGAGGGGGCCTTCATGTAGATTGGTCCGGCAAAAGCATCGGATGGAGGTGGAACATAACATCTTCTTTCTTTTCAACCCCCTTTTTATTTCTTTATTTAAAAGCTAAGAAACAAAACACGATTAAGCTAAAGAACATGGGTTGCCTCCCACGAAGCGCCTTTCTTTATTGTCTTTGGCTAGACATAGAGCTCATTCAATCATCGTATGTTGCACATTCCAATTCCATCACACCGTCCTTCTCCATTTGGAATCCTTCATAGAATGGCTTCAGACGGTGTCCATTTACTTTGAACATTTTTCCTGTCGTTTCACTTGAAATTTCTACTGCTCCATGTGGGAAAAAGTTAGTAACAACAAACGGTCCAACCCATCGGGACCGCAACTTTCCGGGAAACTTATGCAACCTAGACGAGTATAGTAACACCTTTTGCCCCACGCTAAAACTTTTTCGCGTGTTTACCTTATCGTGGAAGGCTTTGGTCTTGTCCTTGTAAATTCGGGAGTTCTCGTAAGCATCATTACGAATTTCCTCTAGCTCTTGAATTTGTAACTTACGGTGAACTCCTGCTTCATCAATCTTCAAGTTGAATTGCTTTATGGCCCAAAAAGCCTTATGCTCTAATTCAACCGGAAGATGACAAGCCTTTCCAAAAATAAGACGAAAAGGTGACATCCCTATCGGTGTTTTGTAGGCGGTGCGATATGCCCACAATGCATCATCCAAACGTTGGGTTAACCGTTTTTTCGAGGATCGACTTTATTTCCCTGTTGGAAATTTCAGATTGGCCATTCGTTTGTGGATGGTAGGCCGTCGAAACTCGATGTGCAACGCCATACTTCTTGAAAAGTGGCTCGATCGTCCTATTGCAAAAGTGTGATCCTCTATCGCTTATGAAGGCTCTAGGAGTTCCAAACCTACTAAAGATATTAGATTTCACAAAACCTGAAACAACTTTAGCATCATTAGTTCTTGTGGCTTTCGCCTCCACCCACTTGGAGACGTAGTCCACGGCCAAAAGAATATAAACATTACCAAACGAAGATGGAAAAGGACCCATGAAATCTATGCCCCACACATAAAAAATTTCACACACTAAGATGGGAGTGAAGGGCATTTGATCTTTAGACCTTAAATTACCGGTTTTCTGACATCGTTCACAAGATTTGCAAAACATGTATGAATCAAGAAAAATGCTAGGCCAATAAAAACCGGATTCAAGTACCTTATGTGCTGTCCTTTTTGGACCAAAATGTCCTCCACAAGCTTGGGAGTGACAAAAATCTAAAATAGAAGGTACCTCACTTTTGTCGACGCATCTCCTCATAACTTGATCGGCACAATACTTCCAAAGGTATGGCTCGTCCCAAACATATCGTCTTGCTTCCTTCTTGATCTTATCTTTCTGAGCACGAGAGAGTTCGGAAGGAAACTCATTTATAACCAAGTAATTGACGATATCGGCATACCATGGTGTGGATACTTGAGTAGCAAAAAGATGTTCGTCCGGAAAAGAGTCGCCTAAAGGCATCGGCTCTTCGTTGTTAATGATCCTACTCAAGTGATCCGCCACCAAATTTTGCTTCCCACTTTTATCCCTGATTTCCAGATCAAACTCTTGAAGCAAAAGCACCCATCTGATAAGCCTTGGCTTGGCATCCTTCTTTGACATGAGGTACTTCAAAGCGGCATGATCGGAAAAAACGATCACTTTAGTACCCAACAAATATTGTCTAAACTTCTCCAAAGCAAAGACAATGGCTAGCAACTCCTTCTCTGTGGTTGAGTAATTTCTTTGAGCATGATCTAACGTTCTTGATGCATAGTAGATCACATGTGGTACTCGGTCCTTCCTTTGACCTAAAACCGCTCCTACCGCCTGGTTGCTTGCATCACACATGATTTCAAATGGTAGGTTCCAATCCGGCGGTTGGATTATAGGTGCGGTCACCAAGGAATCCTTCAAGGTGTCAAAGGCTCGCTTGCATGCTTCATTGAATTTAAACTCAACATCCTTTTGTAAAAGCTCACACATTGGCCATGTTATCTTTGAAAAGTCCTTGATGAACCTTCGGTAAAATCCTGCATGGCCAAGAAAAGAACGAACCTCGCGGACACAATTAGGGTAAGGTAGAGACTTAATAACATCTATTTTTGCTTTATCTACCTATAGACCCTTTGAAGAGACAACATGACCTAAAATGAGACCTCGATCAACCATTAAATGACATTTTTCATAATTTAAAACAAGGTTGGTCTCAATACATCTTTTCAAAATTTTGGTCAAATTTTTCAAACACTCGTTGAAAGAATTTCCATAAACAGTGAAATCATCCATGAAAACTTCAATTATCTCTTCAACATAATCTGAAAAAATGCTTACCATGAACCTTTGGAACGTGGCGGGGGCATTGCAAAGCCCAAAGGGCATCCGTCAATATGCAAACGTGCCAAAGGGGCATGTGAAAGTTGTTTTTTCTTGGTCCTCGGGTGCAATGGGTATTTGGTGAAAACCGGAATACCCATCCAAACAACAATAATGGGTTTTTCCCGCCAACCTTTCCAACATTTGATCAATGAAAAGTAAGGGAAAATGGTCTTTGCGGGTCGAGGCATTTAGCCTTCTATAATCAATGCACACTCTCCACCCGTTTTGCACACGGGTGGGTATCAACTCACCTTGCTCATTCTTGGTCACGGTAATACCTGTTTTCTTTGGAACTACTTGCACCGGGCTCACCCATTTACTATCGGATATTGGATAGATCATGCCTGCATTTAACAACTTCAAAATCTCTTTTTTCACCACCTCCATCATAGGAGGGTTCAACCTTCTTTGAGCTTCTCGTGTTGGTTTGTAGTCTTCCTCCATGAGGATCTTATGCATGCAAAGTGATGGACTTAAACCCTTAATGTCGGCTATGGTCCATCCGATTGCTTCCTTGTGGTTTTTGAGAGTGTTCACCAACTCTTGTTCTTGCTCACTTGTCAATTTGTTGGATATGATCACCGGTAATGTTTCCTTATCCCCAAGATAAGCATACTTCAAATGGTCGGGTAAAGTCTTTAACTCTAGCTCGGGTTCCTGCAAAATGGATGGAAGAAGTCTCTGGTTAGTATTTGATAATTCAACTTTTGAAGACTCATACCTGGTTTTCTTTTGTGCATCCAGGAAAGTAACGACTTCCATTAGCTCCTCCCCAAGCTTAAACTTTTCGGCAAGTTCCTTTGCTGCAGCTTCATCAATGCTCCTGCTTAAAACTAATTTTAGGATATCATGGTTAGACAACTCAAGACATTCATCGGTTAGTGGCTCGATTATATCCAAAAAGTTCAAGGACGAGACATCACTAGGATAACGCATCGCATCATATATATTGAAATTGATAACTTCCCCATCAAATTCCATAGAGAGAGTGCCGCTATAAACATCGATTTTGGTTTTTGCAGTTTTCAAAAATGGTCTCCCTAACAAAATGGAACTTGAATTTGTGGAATCATCATCCTCCATATCTAGTATGTAGAAATCGGCCGGAAATACCAATTCATTCACTTGGACCAACACATCCTCTAGTACACCTTTTGGGTGTACTATGGACCTATCAGCCAATTGAATTATTACCCCGGTCCTCTTTAACGGTCCTACATTGAGTGTTTTGAAAATTGAGTAGGGTAAGACATTAATAGAGGCTCCAAGGTCAAGCATGGCTCGAGGCACGGTGATATTACCCAATTTACAAGGGACGGTGAAAACACCGGGATCCTTGCACTTTGGGGGAAGTCTCTTTTGCAAAACGGCCGAAATATTCTCACCTACTTTTACCGTTTTATTACCTTTAAGCTTCCTCTTTGATGTGACCATTATCATTTGTTAAAACAGATTATACAATTCTCAAGTGGGGTTTTTCAAAAACCGAGAGTTTAAATCTCAATTTTAACCCAAAAGAAGCAACCATTGCAGAAATCAAATCCATCAACCTGTGCGTAATTCAACCACCTACCTGTAGCATCAAAAATTTTGGACAGAGCTTCGGTAACGAATGAGATATCAAGTAAATTCTGAATTGAAGTGGTTTAAAGGTTTTCTGTGATGAATGTGCTTGATCCGCGAGTAATGAGCTCTCGCGGATCAGATTGATATTTATACCCAAAATTTGATCCGCTGGCGGATCAGTTGATCCGGCGGATCAGAAAAAAAAACCACTTTGCCCTTTTTCAACAAATTTCTCATTTTTCATTAAGACAATCGATTTCTTCAATTTCAAACATGATAATCTGATTTAGCATCGATTATGGTTCATCAAACAACAGATTGTCGATTCTGAAATTCAGTTGATCCAAAATAAAGCAGAAAGAAAATCTTTTTGAATTTTAACAAGTTTATATCAAAACACACCAAAATCTTTTTGATTTTTCGAACTTATGCTAAAACACACCTAAAATCTTTTTGATTTTTCTAATATGGGCAGAAAATGTAAATCAACAGAAAACAAGAAATCAAACAGAAATACCAATAACTTATATTTTTGTGAGAAAGATCGCAACATGAGATCATATCAGTGAGATGCACTTAACACACTTCAATTTCGACCTACTAAGCATGCAAATCAAGTTGTCCACGAATACAACACATAATGTTTATTTCAGCCAATCCAAATCAATTTTTACAGCTTTCTGATATGCATTAAGTATTTTTATCAAGTACAGAAATCATGGCACCCACAGACTCAAGTAATTGATAATCTGATTTATTCTATTTTTGATTTTTCACTGATTCACTACAGAATCTATTTACAGAGAAAATCAGTTCAAAGTGTTTCATGCAAAAAGAAAGCAGAACCCTAAACAAACAACAATCAGGTCGGCTGGTAGGCACGCAGAGAAAGTCCGATTGTTTAGGAAAATAAGAAATAGAAAATAAAGCAGAAAGCGTATAATCCAACAACAATCAGGTCGATCTTTCGATACGCAGAGAAAGTCCGATGGATTATACTAAACACCAAGAAAATAAAGCAGAACGTCAAACGAACAACAATCAGGTCGATCTTTCGATACGCAGAGAAAGTCCGATCGTTTGACAAAATAAAGAAAATAAAACAAGTTTAAATCTTTGCAAAATAACGCATGCATACACTAAGACCATCTCTTATTCTCTTTTTGGATTTTTCCACATAAGCTCAGCATTAAACAAAAACAAGAATCATGGTTCGCCACAGATTTCAGACAGGCATTATCTTTATATCATACTAACATGTATCAGATGTTGAATGGCACATTCAATGAAACAAACAAGTATCTACAGCCTTTCAATCTATTCTATCCATGGTCAGTAACATTCACTGATGTACTATCATTTCTCAAGAGGTTGGATCACATTTCTCAGATTTTTAATTTTCCAATTTTTTTATACTTTTGCATTTTTCAATTTTTTTTATGCTTTTTCATTTCTAGAACACAAAACAACACACTATTTTTGTATTTTTCATATATCTCCCCCTAAAAAGCAAAAATAATAGCAGAAAAAGAAAACGAAAAGCAAAAACGATCAACTGAATCGAATCATGTGACATTTAACTTAGTTATTCCATTGATTTTCAACAAAAACTGGAATCGAGATTTATCAAAAGCTTTTGTAAACAAATCAGCTCGCTGAAAATCCGCTCAAATTGTTTTTTTTTAAAGTTAGTTGTTTGAGCGATTTATCCAATATCAGCAATTGTCATTGAGCGTTTTGATTATATTGATTGATTTTAATGACATTTTGTTTTGATGATATGAACAGAAATGGCTGATTTTAAGTCAATTGGAGAACAAAACGTGTGTGCTTATTTGGATGTTGCAGAAAAGTGGAGACCGCACTTTCTCAATATTTTTGACTTCGTCAGACGTTCAAGAATTTTTTATGCTGCAACTCAAGAATGTCCACCGTATAAAGACTTACTAGTCATGTTTTGGACTTCTGCACAAGTTGACTGTTCAGTGACTCCATCTGTGATACGTGCAAAGATTCTAGAAACAGATGTGGTGATCTCTGAAGCGGATGTAAGAAGAGTTTTGAGATTTAATGATCAAGATACGTATCCTACTGAATTTCCTGAAGCAGATCTGGTGGCTTTACTGAAAAGGATTAAATATGATGGACAACTTTATGTTCCATGGTATCTAAAGGCGAATCTGAGTCCTCCATACAAGTATTTGATGCATGTGATTATTAAGTGTTTTGGGAATCGAACAAGAGGTCAAGAAGAATTTGATTTGAAGGTATTATCTTTCTTTAATGCTTTGGTGTTGAACAGAGAGTTCAATTTTTCTGGGTTGGTTTTCAATTACATGAGAGAGAATATCTTGGTAAAACAAGTACGAAGTATCATGTATCCCAGATTTTTACAAATGATTCTGAATGATCTTCATCCAAATCTTCCAAAGAATGCTGCTGCAATCATTGATATGAAACATATGAATAGAGTAGCCGTGGGCAAGATTCCTGTGTACTACAAAAGAAAAGGAAATGCCATTCCTCCACCGAATAAGAGGTTAATTGGTCATCTGGCCAACCCAGCTTATGTGGCTCCTGATAATGGTGCTGCTAAACATGATGACAGTTCAGATGATGAGCTACGTTACAATGATCATGGTTTTCCAACTGAGGTTGCTGATGATGCTGATGATGAGCAACCTGTACATCAAGAACCTGTAGTACAAGAACCGGTTGTGCAGGAACCTGTTGTTCAACAACCTGTAGCTCAAGAAAAAAATGCAGAGAGAGTAACTACTGAGGATGTTGATGAAACTGAAAGGGTGAATATTCAAGATGAAGGTGCTGATGTGATTGATAGTTCGTCTGAAACTGATTCAGATCCTAGTGAATATGTTACAATTTTTCACAACACTAGGGGGATACCTGTCAAGAGAGGTTCTAAAGCTCATATTGCTTATTTGAAGTCTCAGAACCAAGATACTTCGGATTTTGAGGGTAGATCTAAACAGGCTGAGGATACTGATGATGATCCATCTTATACTCCTAGTATGGAGGAGCCTGTGGCTAAGTCAAAGCCGGTTGATAAAGGCAAAGCTCCTGCAGCTGCTTCCAGTAAACGTATGAAAAGTGTGGCTGTCGGGTATAAAGGAGTGAAGCCTGGTTCGTTTCTTGCAGATGCCCGGAAATCTGGGCAGAGTCCTCCTAGCAAGAAGCAGAAATTGTCTTCATCGTCTTCTATTCCAGTCCAACCAACTACAAAACCAGCTGGTGTTCAGAGTTCTCAATCACATCCAATCAAGTTAACCATCAAACGACCGTCGAATACTGGTTCTGCGTCCACATCTTCAAATACTTCTACAATCTCTTCTGTTGATCTGAAGCTTGCTTTGTTTCAAGCTCGTTTTGAAAGAGTTGAACACACAAACAAAGTGCAGGCTGAAGAGATCTCTGGCTTGAAGAATCTGTGTAAAGAATTGGTTGCTAGAGATAATTCACATACAACGGAACTGGCTAGGTTAAAAGCTCAGGATGAGGCCAAAGATCGAGAAATTGCTCAATTAAAGCAATTGTCTTTGTCCATGGGTGAGCAGCTTAAGCAAGTGCTTACAGCTTTAGCTGCTCAGGGGGAGAAGAGGCCAAATCCTGATGAAACTTGCAGGGAAGAAGAAGAGGTAATGAAGTTTTTAAATGATGATCCTGATAATCCTGATGGTGGTGCTAGTGGTGCTGGTGCTGGTACTGATACAGCAGGAACTTCATCGGCTGCTGCTGCTGGTACAACATCTCAGGGGGAGTCTACAGATAAAGAAGTATATGATGTAACTCCGATATCTAGGGTTCAGATGAAAGAGGGAGAGTTGGTTAACCCTTTCACAAAAGAGCAGCTGGCAGCTATTTTTGCTTTAAATGTGGATGATGTGGAAAATGTGCCAGTTGCTGAGCCTTATCAAGAAGATAATTCAGAAGAAGAGGTAATTTTTGAAGATGAGCATGTGGAGGTAGAAGACGTGACGGCAGAAGAATATCCTGATGATCCAACTATGTATGGAAATTTTTCTGATAAGGATTGTTCTGAAGGGTTTAATTTCTTTGGGAAAGATAATGAAGAGGAGGTTGAAACTGAGAAGTCATCAGAACAACCTGGAGTATCTGAGAATGTGAATATGTCTGAAGAGGAGGAAAAGAAGTTATTATTTGAAGCCTGGTTAACAGAACAAAGGGCTAAGAAGTTTCCAGTTCAAGATAAACCAACTTCAAAGACGATTGTCGATCAGAAGAGATCCTTTGATAGAAAAGGAAGACAAGCGTCTGGAAAAATTATTAGTTGGATGTTTGATTCAGAGCTTAACTGCTATACTATAAAAAGGGAGTTTGGGGTTGTATATCTAAGGAATGCTTCCAGATTCAACACATTACCTGTTTGTGATGTGAGAGATTTGTCGAGAAGTCATTTTTTGAATCCTGGAGGAAATGTTTTGGCTGCTGTGTTCAAAGAAAAGTTAATTGAAGAATGTCAAGGAAGGTTCAGGTTTTTGACTCCTCAAAGACCAACCTATTCTGAACATCCGACAGAGATTCATCCTATTACCGGCAGACCAAGGGTAATTCTGAAATATAAGAAGCCGATTCAGCTAAAGAAGATACCTTTGAAAAGGCTGGAACAGGACTTCATCAAAACATTGAGGTGGTGGTACTATGATGAAGTGACTGGAGAAGCTGTTATTGTGATTAAAGAAGACAACAAGGTTGTGAGAATTTATGATCCAATGTCATTGATAAATTTGTCAAAGAATGATGTTGAAAAGCTTCACTCTAGCAAGATTCTCTACAAGCCTGAATGTCGTGATCAAGCTTTGCAGTTTCAGAAAGTGATAAAAGTTTGTTTTGATGGTGGAATTCATGCTGGTAATAATCGAAGACGGGATTGGAAGAAGACAGAGACAAAGGCTTCTGAAGACTAGCACAAGACAAGGGGGAGTTTGTTAGAGCATTTTATGTTGTCTAGTGCTAGGTCTTGTTAGTTTGAGTATGTAAAGTTATGTGTTTATGTTTTGTAAGATCCAGCGGATCCGTGGCGGATCAAGTGGTACGCCGGACCACTTGATACGCTAGTAAGTTGGTCCGCCGGATCAGTCCTTATATATAGTGTTCAGTTTGATTCAGAGAGTGTGAGTGAGGTTTACATGTTCTTAAGTGTGTGTTTTCAAGGTGTAACCTGAGTGCTCTGTATTTCTCTCTGTAAACAAGCTGTGATCTATATACGGAAGTTTATTTACCTTGTGTGCTTGAATCCGAACGTAATAATGCACTAGCTTGATCCGTATTGTGTTTTACACTTTTAAAAACTTTGCATAACGTGGAACTTGCTTTATGGCATCAAGTAGTGGAATATTTACTTCTACCTTTCGAAAGGTCTCCATGATCTCTTGTTCTTCCCTCTCCTTCTTGGTGCTTCGAAGTCTATATGGGAATGGAGGGAGTGGTGTGATCTTCATTTCACTATTCATTGGCTTCGGTGTTTCATGCTTATCATCCTTCTTCTCAACAACAATCTCTTCCTCCTCATCTTGTCTTCTTGGACCATCATAGCTTTTACCGCCTCTCAATGTAATGGCACAAGCGTTGTGCTTAGGATTTGTTTCAGTTTGAGCGGGTAATTTACCTTGAGATTCCAACTTACTTACCAAAGTGGCAAGTTGAGCCATTTGTTGCTCCAAATTCTTTATGCTCGATTTGGTCTCTTGTTGGAATAATTGGGTGCTTGTGGCTAAGTTCTTTACAATATCTTCCAAAGACATCCCCGGGCCACCCATTTGTTGTTGCATGGGTTGTTGACGAGGCTAAAAAATTTGTTGATTTGACATTTGAAACGGTGCTCGTTGTTGATATTGGTGTGGAGGTCTATGTTGGTAGTTCATATTGGGAGGATGTCCCCAATTCAGATTTCCTTGGGCTTGCTCATATTGCCTTGAAGTTTGGCCCTGGAAACCTCCTATAGCTTGTGCTTGCTCCACATCTTCTTGCAGCATAGGACACGCGTCCGTGGGATGCCCAAATTGTAGACATATCCCACATGCACGAGCCTTTGGTTCCACACCTTTATCCTTTGTTAGTTGCATAACCGCCTTTGTCAGCACATCGAGTTGATTTTCAATGCGAGGGGTGGTTGCTTCCTTGACCGCCCTTGGTGTATCAACATACCATTCTTCATCTTGAGCCGAATGTTTCGTGTCTTCGGCAATAGATGTGATCAACGCTCTAATTTGAGTAGGTGTTTTGTCAAGAAGAGCTCCTCCACTAGAGGCGTTGATCAATCGTCTTTCCAATGGTGCTAGGCCTTCACAAAAATACTGAAGAAGTTGGTGCTCGGATATGCCATGTTGTGGGCATCGGGCACACAACTTTTTAAACCTATCCTAATAAGTGTGCAATGCCTCCCTTTTTGCTTGCTTGATTCCAATGATCTCTTTACGAAGAATTGAGGCTTTCACTTCAGGGAAGTATTTATCTAAGAAGAGCTTTGCCAAATCATTCCAAGTAGTTACCGACCCCGGTGGTAGGTAATATAGCCATTCTTTGGCGGAGTCTTGGATAGCAAAGGGGAATGCCCTTAACTTGATTTGATCTTCTGTAACGTTGTGAGGCTTCATTCCCGAACAAGCAACATGAAATTCCTTGAGAAATTTATGGGGGTCCTCATTCTCTAAGCCACGGAAAATAGGCAAAAGGTGGATGAGGCCGGATCTTAGCTCAAAGTTCTCAACGGCTGGGTAGTTGATGCAAAGTGGTTGTTGGGGGACATCACGAGTCGCCCACTGTCTAAGGGTTTGTTCTGCCATGGTGGGTGTGGGTGAGTTTGGTTCTTGGATGGTATGGGTATGTGAATTTGGTGGGGTGGTATCGGAAGATGAAGGTGTTAATGAGGGTGATGAGGTTATGACTTCGGGTTTGGATTCACTTGACAAGGGTATGTCTTGCCAAATGTTGATGACCGGAGGTGAAGATGTGGAGGTTGAGGAGCTTGCGAACTTCTTTCGGAATTTTGCTTGCTTCCTTAATCTCTTTGCGGTTTTCTCTATCTCCGGGTCAATTCAAGCGGTGTACCTGTACGAAAAGATCTTGGCATAAACGGTTAAACTCGCCGTATCCCCGGCAACGGCGCCAATTTGTTGGGTCTCGAATCCAACAAATAAAATAGTGAAGTGAACCTACTATGACACACTAGTAATAGTATGAGCGGAAGTAGGGTTCGTGTCCTCAGGGATACGGATTAACTTGAATATACCAAAAACTACTTAGTGCAAATACGATGTTATGAAAATTAATAAAAATGGGGGTTTGTGAGTTTTTTTTAGTGAAAATAAGAAAAATCTAGCAGAATGTTGAAACGGCCGTTTCGGATTCCTTCGCGGCCATTTTAGACTGCTGTGAAAAATTTATAAAGTTTTTTTTTTTAAGTTGCGAACGATTACGAATTAAAACGTTAACTAAATTATAAAAGATATTTAAATAAGTGATAAAATAATTCCGACACAAGGGTAATTTCTTGGTTTGACTCAACTTATGATCATTAACAGGTATGGTGCAATGATCCTCTTTATAAAACAATTTGTACCGGTTCTAGACGCCGAGCCGTTCTGGCATCCACTCCATCTAATGTCTAACCAAACGCCGTTCGTTGATTAGAGTCAATCCGCTACTCTAAGCTCGAGCCGTTCTGATCTTAGTGTGCGGGTTGCGGTGATGGAAGAACCGATTATAATTGAGCACTGTAACAATCATGAATTTTTTAATAAAGAAAAAAAAAATTTAAGTTATCATTTAAATTGTGTTATTTAATTATCTAATTAAACTAATTCCTCTAAAAACATTATTGAATAAATACTATTAAATTATGAGTTTTAAATTTAATATACAAACTTAATTATTTCATTTAATGTGTTAACAAATTAAAATGGTGATTTTTATTAAATGTTATGTTATGACTATTTACTTTTGAGGTATTAAAGAAAGAAAAAAAAAATATTCGTTATTAAATGAGTTGTTTTAAAAAAAGAAATATATATCTTAACATATACTAGATGTGGCATTCTTAAATTTCGAGTAACTTTATATTTTTCATAAAGTTTTGATATCTTTGATTAACAAAAGGTTTAAATAAAAGGTAATTTTTTTTTTGATAAATTTATTTTTATGTTTATAAAAGCTCATAAAAAAAAACTCCATCATTTCATATATATTTAGCCTTAATCATCCTAAACCATGATTTAATCACCATAATAATCTCAAAACCGACCTTTAAACACACTTAAATTGTCATTTAACGCTAATCAATTAAGACATTAAACTTGAATTAACTTATTTTACCATGTATGGTACTATAAATAGTACCTTAATCATTCCCAAACCATTTGTCTCAATCTCATACACTCAAATATTCACTCTCCTTTCGTGCTTTCTCTCTGACGTCGTTGAAGCCCTGACGACCTCCGGTTCCTACGTTTTACGTCATTGTTTAGGTAAGTTCCTCACACTATAGTTTGATTTTCATCATTTAGTAAAAGCCCCTCGATTATTGTAACATTCATATACGATAAGACAATTAATTTTATGGGTTTAGAACTAGGGTTTCGGTACACAGATTTGTGGAAGAAGATGACTGTTTATGACATCCTAAAATAAGTTCGCTCGAATATGGAACCAATAAACACGATTTGGCCGGTTGGTTGGATGTTGCGATTTGTACATCAAGGTCGGGGACTCGAACCCGACTCACTGATTTCTTTCATTCCTGTTCTTTTTTTTACTATTTCCTTCATTTTAACCTTTTTAAAACTATATATTTCTCCATAAAATTATTATAATTTTTTTCTAGATTTCTTAAACGGTATACCTCCAGTCTCATGTCTTAATAATTTGTAAATATTGATACAAATATATTTTCCTAACCAACCTAACTATAAACTAGTAATAATATCTTTGAAGTTTTCTATTAAATAAATCACCCAAAGCATTTTTGCACTTAATATTTATTACTTATAAGTATTCGTTTATTGATGTTCATAAAACGAAATGAATTGAGCTAAACACATTTATTTTTTAGAAACCTTATTCGGTTACATCTTTAACCACGTCGTTTATTCTTTTGATAATTTATTTATTTACTAGTTATACATTCATTCATGTAGTTAATATTTTGTCATTTATTTATTGGTCTAAGTGTTAATTCATTTACTTAATTAATTTAATTAACTAGTCATTCAATTATTTGGTTATTAATCAATTTAATTATTTTAGCCACTTATTGAATAATTATTTAGTCATTTAATATTTAGTCATGTATTTATTTATTATTTCATTTAATTATTTTACGTATATGTATCTAATAATTTGTATGGACATCTATTTCATTAATTAGTTATTATATACTAGTCTAATGAATCATTTAATTACCTATTTAATCATCTATCTACCTAGCTATATATATATATATATATATATATATATAGGGAGAGGATCATTTGAGAACTAATTGGGTTTGAGAACTAAAAAGAACTAATCTTAGCCACTAGTTTATATATATGGAAAACCCCCCCATGAATTTGAATGCTCCCCCTTGAAAATTAGTGGCCCAAATTGGTTCTCAAAAGTTCTCAAAAGAAAAAGTTCTCATTTGAACCTAACCCTATATATATATATATATATATATATATATATATATATATATATATATATACATATTTTATTTTCTACAAGCTTCAAGATATCACGTTATAGTCATCTTCCCCAAGTCATCAAACCCACCGAAACCCTAGGCTATTTTGAAATCCTATCTCATCATCATCGTAACTTTAGGTTAACAAATCTCATCATTCGTTTAGGAAGTCCTTGAACTTGAATCATTCTCGTTTCGTCAAGCTAGTAATCAATTACTTAAGGTGAGTTCATAGCCCCTTTTTCTATTTATTTTCCAAACCATTTTGGGGTGGAAAACACGCATAAACATTTTCATCTATAATTACTTTATTTTCAAGTAAATCATACTATTCATCATGCTTGTCATCATGAATCATTACGAAACATTAATCATTCAAACATTCATACTTTTATGCAAAGTCAAATACTGTTGAATACATTTACTTGTATGTATCTGTGTGATATCGTTTGATTATATACTTTGCCATGCTTGACATTGTATGCTATTTGGGAAACTTTATGCTTAAGGCTCCGGAGCATCAAACGTGAGGTTCCTTGCGAAGGACTGAACATGATGACATTGAGGTTCTTGCGGGGGACTGAACGTGGTCCCAACGCTAAGATTCCCGAGAGGAACTGAACAGTAATCGTAGAGGTTCCTCGAGAGGGGAATTGAACACGTGGACAAACATTCTTACCGATTGTTGGGTTACAAACCTTCAATCAGGCGTACTGTTTATGTGATAAATATTTGTTATGTGATAAACGCGTGTGTACTAAGACTCATGCTTATTTGTTTATTTAACAGTATGACCTTGCAAAAAAACTGTTAAAATGTTTTCTAAAACTGTTTTGCTTATAAACCTATGACTCACCAACTATGTAGATAGTTGACCCATTTTTCCGTGTTTTTCAGGTTATGGAAAACAAGCATATTTGTAGCTAGGAAGCTTGTGGATCTAGTTAGGCTTTAGTTTCATTAATGTATTCGGCCTTGTAATAGACGTTTAAGTTTTTAATAATATTTGGTATTTCTTTTATATCCTTGTGCTTCTATACTCTTTCCGTGACACTTCGATGTTTTCGCCATCGGTCGGGGTGTTACAGAATTGGTATCAGAGCCTTGGTTATAGGGAATTAGGTTATTAGAAAACAATAATCTAGACTATGAACTTAAGGGCTAAAAATAATAAACCTTATTCCTGCCTTAGCTATTTGAATTCTCTCGTCTGAATCTTTTACTTGGCAGCTTCTACCACGACATGTGCAGCTCATCCTCGTCGGAAAATTCTTAGACTTTATATTCGGGTTTCATCTTTGATATTCATGTTCTCATCCTTGAACACTCTCGTCAAAATTATGGGTCCGTGTTACGGTTCTCGGGACTGTGTGTAATCTGGAAGAGTGGTTATCTCTTCGGAAGGTCCTGGCTAAGGAAAGACCTGGTATTTAAGTAGTCCAGGTGACTCACCTCTCTTTCCTGGGGGTCCTTTCGGGGACATGACGCTTATAGGCTAAAACATGTAGTTCTAGTAGAATCGTTAAACGGGCGCGGGATTTTGATTAGTCAAAGACGTTATTCTGTTGTTGAATCATTGATAATGTCATTCTATTTGCATATCTAACTCGAATCTTTTGCTTCCTAAAGATGGATCCCACCGAATTGGCCACTATCATCTCCCAGCAAATAGCTACCATCCTTCCTAACATGGTCAACCAGCTCAATGAAACCATTCAAACTCGAACCATTGTACGCACTCATAAAAATGGAGAAGGTTCCAACCCTGGAGGAATTGAAAGCTCCTACAAACTATTTGTGGCCTCTAAACCCACCGAATTCGCTGGAACCGAAGGGCCGACAGGTTTCCTTCAATGGTTCGAGAAAACGGAAGCTACGCTGAACATGTGCAATTGTCCCGAAGCTCAATGGGTCAAGTATGCGTCAAGTACATTCAAGAAAGGGGCTCTAACTTGGTGGAATACACAAATAAGAGCCAAGACTCGCGAGGTACTTCATGCTTTGACTTGGGATGCATTCAAGGCTTTATTAACTGAGGAGTATTGTCCAAGGTCAGAAATGAGGAAGTTGGAGGCCGAATTCAGGAGTCTCACCATGAAGGGAGCTGATCATCTCGGTTTTACGGCTCGATTCCAAGAACTCTCTTTGTTTGTTCCTCACTTAGTGACACCTGAACAAACTGCAATCGACTGCTACATCGACGCACTCCCTGAAGCGATGCGTATAGTAATGATGTCGGTGAATCCTACAACTCTATCAGCTACCATCAAGTTGGCTGGAACTCTGACTGCTGAAATGGTCAAGACTGGGGTGCTGAAAAAGGAAACCATTAAAGACAAGGATGACCGTGGTTTAAGTTCAAGCAACAACGAGTCCACCAACAACAAGAGGAAAAGGGCCACTCAAAGTTATGCATTGGTTACCCCTGCTGTTCCAGTGAATGCTGTGGCTTCAGCCAATACTATTGTCACCAGGACTGGCTATAAGGGTCCGAATCCTTTGTGCACCGTTTGTAGCTATCACCATCCCTCAGGCACGCATTGCCGCAAATGTACCAAGTGTGGATTGTTTGGGCATCTGGTTGGAAGGTGCAAGGTTACTCCAACAGGAACAAACCAGACCCTGGCTACCATGCCGGTTCCAAACAACAAAACCAACCGTGCATGTTACCAATGCGGGAGTCCTAATCATTTCAGGAACCAATGTCCCGAATTGGCCAACAACAATCAAGCCACCCGAGGTCGAGTTTTTATGCTAGGGGCACTTGAAGCTTTTCAAGACCCAAATGACGTTATGGCAAACGTTGATAGTTGAATACCTTCATATGTGAGCTTGCTCGAGTTAATTACAAGCGTTGACAACTGATTTTTTTCCTACGTCATATTAGCCATCCATGAATAATTGTTAGAATGATTTCTCACATACTTTGTTAAGTTTAAATTTTGCATTGTCAATTGAATTTTGCCATGAACAAAGCTTGGTTTCTTATGTTCACTATCAGATTGATCATGCATGAACGTGCTTAGTATAATTATCCATGTACTTTATTAGCATGATTTTACATAAATGACAGTAGATAAATTTGCAAGAACCTTGTGTGAACATTGCCAATTTGGTTATCCATTAATAGAACACTATTACTTGATTCTTCTATGGTGTATTATTTGTGCCTTGTGACCCACACACGAAAAGATAAACTATGCGGACCATGCGACAAAACGAGTAATTACGGGTGCACACGTAATTATAAATTTTGACGCATGGAAATCATGGTAAATCTTTCGTGTGTCATAATGTTGAACCTATCGTGATTCGGGGTGACGGAACGGATGTTACTTGAAAAGGGCATGGTGGATACGCCGATGGTACATCCTATACATAAGTGCACCTGTCAGGTTATCAAAAGTAACGTTCTTTGGATCACGAGAAGTTTAGTGTTATCTTATACCTTGACCTATTATTCGGTGGGAATTCTTGAGCCAAACTTTCTGCAATATACATTTTGTGTCACAATCCTTTATTATTTTTGTGACACGGTATTCAATCATTATGTTGTTTGTAAGCCTTAATATTTTATGATATCCTTTGACAACTCGTCGTCAATGACTATTTAATACTACAAACTTTGTAGTAATGAGTTCTAATTTTGTGGAAATCCTGACTATGCGTAAGTAAACCCTTTCAATCTAACTCAAGCAATCCAATCAATCATCTATTATCACTCATTCTCAATTGCTGACACACAACGACTTCTTGTATGAAAGCCCATCATCGGTGACTCATACAATACAATCTATCACATCTTATCCTTCATACCACTCTAAATTCCTCAATATAAGCCATAGCTATTACAAACTCAATTTTTTTTCTTCTCAATAATCACAGTTTTACCCCACAGTTTCCACTGCTTAAATTTCGGGACGAAATTTCTCTAAGCGGGAGAGACTGTAACAATCATGGATTTTTAAATAAAAAAAAAAGATTTTAAGTTATCATTTAAATTGTGTTATTTATTTATCTAATTAAACTAATTCCTCTAAAAACATTATTGAATAAATACTATTAAATTATGAGTTTTAAATTTAATATACAAACTTAATTATTTCATTTAATGTGTTAACAAATTAAAATGGTGATTTTTATTACATGTTATGTTATGACTATTTACTTTTGAGGTATTAAAGAAAGAAAAAAAAATATTTGTTATTAAATGAGTTGTTTTAAAAAAAGAAATATATATCTTAACATATACTAGATGTGGCATTCTTAAATTTCGAGTAACTTTATATTTTTCATACAGTTTTGATATCTTTGATTAACAAAAGGTTTAAATAAAAGGTTATTTTTTTTTTGATAAATTTATTTTTATGTTCATAAAAGCTCATAAAAAAAACTCCATCATTTCATATATATTTAGCCTTAATCATCCTAAACCATGATTTAATCACCATAATAATCTCAAAACCGACCTTTAAACACACTTAAATTGTCATTTAACGCTAATCAATTAAGACATTAAACTTGAATTAACTTATTTTACCATGTATGGTACTATAAATAGTACCTTAATCATTCCCAAACCATTTGTCTCAATCTCATACACTCAAATATTCACTCTCCTTTCGTGCTTTCTCTCTGACGTCGTTGAAGCCCTGACGACCTCCGGTTCCTACGTTTTACGTCATTGTTTAGGTAAGTTCCTCACACTATAGTTTGATTTTCATCATTTAGTAAAAGCCCCTCGATTTTGTAACATTCATATACGATAAGACAATTAATTTTATTGGTTTAGAACTAGGGTTTCGGTACACGGATTTGGGGAAGAAGTTGAATGTTTATGACATCCTAAAATAAGTTCGCTCGAATATGGAACCAATAAACACGATTTGGCCGGTTGGTCGGATGTTGCGATTTGTACATCAAGGTCGGGGACTCGAACCCGACTCACTGATTTCTTTCATTCCTGTTCTTTTTTTTTTTTACTATTTCCTTCATTTTAACCTTTTTAAAACTATATATTTCTCCATAAAATTATTATAATTTTTTCTAGATTTCTTAAACGGTATACCTCCAGTCTCATGTCTTAATAATTTGTAAATATTGATACAAATATATTTTCCTAACCAACCTAACTATAAACTAGTAATAATATCTTTGAAGTTTTCTATTAAATAAATCACCCAAAGCATTTTTGCACTTAATATTTATTACTTATAAGTATTCGTTTATTGATGTTCATAAAACGAAATGAATTGAGCTAAACACATTTATTTTTTAGAAACCTTATTCGGTTACATCTTTAACCACGTCGTTTATTCTTTTGATAATTTATTTATTTACTAGTTATACATTCATTCATGTAGTTAATATTTTGTCATTTATTTATTGGTCTAAGTGTTAATTCATTTACTTAATTAATTTAATTAACTAGTCATTCAATTATTTGGTTATTAATCAATTTAATTATTTTAGCCACTTATTGAATAATTATTTAGTCATTTAATATTTAGTCATGTATTTATTTATTATTTCATTTAATTGTTTTACGTATATATATCTAATAATTTGTATGGACATTTATTTCATTAATTAGTTATTATATACTAGTCTAATGAATCATTTAATTACCTATTTAATCATCTATCTACCTAGCTATATATATATATATATATATATATATATATATATATACATATTTTATTTTCTACAAGCTTCAAGATATCACGTTATAGTCATCTTCCCCAAGTCATCTGTGACAACCCGTATTTTTCCAGGTATATTTTAATATATTAATTATGTGCAAATTAGCTGTAATTCTATGTGCATTAGGCTAATTTGTTTAAATTAGATGCCTTTACGTGCGAACGTAGACAATTTAGGTCCGACAACGATTACCCGTAATGGAAATCAACCAAAGTTCCGCCACTATTCAAAATGGAACTTCAATAACAAGAAAATTCATAAACAATGTTTTGTGAAATCTAAATATAAAATGACTATTTTATATTTTCTAAACTTTTACGTTTTGACAAACGTATTTCAAACACGTCGTTTATTCAAGCGACCATTCTAGTCCAACAATACTTTGGTTTTAATTCTTAAACTAATTCAATTTCAAACCAATTAATTTCCTTTGAACTATTTAAGTTCCGTCAAACAAAACTTCATGGACATTTAATATAACCGCTCGTGTCGAGCAAACGTTTTAATCCAAATTTGAAGTACATCACTCATGCACAACAACATAAACGCCAAATCATGACAAGTGACAATTCCATTTATCCAGGAACGTCCGCAATAAACAACAATTTATTGTTACAATTACTCGTTTCACGTCGAAAATCCATTTTTCATTCCGGATATCGTTTTCGCCCAAACAAAGTCTCATTGGACTCGTAGGATCAAACCGGACTCAACCCGACCCGACTCGAGACCCGGTTCGGCCCAGAAGGCCCAATGGGCCTACGGCCCAAACTCTTTTTCTTTTCTTTCCTTTCCTCAGCCCAAACCCTTTTCCGGCCCATCTTTTTTCTTCTTTCTCGGCCCACAGGTGATAAAACCGAGGTGGTGACCAAATACCTTGGTTGCGGAAGCGGATCGAGTCTTTGTGTGACTCATTTTTGAGAAAACAAATGAACACCGAGATATGACCGATATGGTGTTTGAGATGTGATGACGATGAAGAACAAAGCTAGTAGAAACATGGATATGAAGAACGAGATAAATCTAAGATAAACAACATGAAAGATAGATAACAAAGGATAACCAAATGATTAATTATAACCGAATGATTACATTACCTACCCCACGCATTCCCGGGTTTCTTGTTCTTACAAGGTAAGAGCAAGAACCCTTGACAAGCTTCAAGGAACCATGACTAACTCTCTCTAGACAAACATCATCATCAAGTCTTTCACATGAGAAAGACTTGCTATATATACTACAAAACTCACTAAGGGCAAAATAGTAAAACTACCAACTAGTGACAATATTTAACAATAAATAATATTCACTAGAGCCATCTTCTTTAGTTGGGTCTTGTAACTTGAGTTGTCATCTTCCTCACCGTGTTGTCCGGACGGTAACGTTAAGTGGCCGTTGAGTATTAATCTCATCTATCCAAATCATGTTGGGTCGGAATCTCGATTCCCAACAATCTCCCCCTATTTGGTAGATGGTATACTCAACACTTGTGACATCGATTCTTTGTATTCTTGCATCTTGACTTCAAGAAAATCTTCATGTGGTTTCAAGTCTTTTGTTCTTCAACTCTCCTTTGTGAAGCTCCCCCTGTAATAAACATTCTTCAAGCTTCTGCCATAAGCTGTAATGCATAGGGTGTTTACAAATATCAACACAATGACAATTTACTTGAGGACTAAGTCACAACTCAAGTTGCCAATATTGTTGAAAATAAACAATATAAAGGATCAATGAAAAACGCGAGAAATAAATCCACAATTCAACCAACTTGAAATACTTGGTCGAATACCAAACCGATGCGTTGCACGAAGATAAACCACTTTTCCTTTGCTTTCATTTGCTGAGTTGGTTGCAAAAAGTCTCAAAGATCATCACATCTTCTCCCCCTAGACTTGTGCAACCCGTAGCAAACATAAAGACATGTTGTTGTAACCAAACACATCCATGTAGCATATCACAAACAAAAATCAGCCTTGCAATATCAACCGGTTAATCTTCATAATCCAACCAATAATAAATCCCGTTCGTCTTCAACATATCGACCCAAACTTGCGCATAACTTTCATAACCGTTTTACCCCATAGCACGTCTGCCATAACGAAGTAATCTTGATATAAAAGTATAGTTGTAGGTGTACCTGAAATGTTTAAGACAAATCGTGTTCTCGAGAGAACGAATAATGTTGGAGAAATAATATGAAGTGGTTGATGTGGATCCTTGTGGCTTCAATTTGGTTGCTACTGTGTTGACAACAAAAATAATGATAACAATAACTCACTGTTATATTCATCCAATTCTGTCAAATGATTTACTGTTCTGGCCCAAGCATACAATTTTCGCAGCCCAAATAAATTGTATAGACCAGCGGCCCAGTAAAAACCAACAGCAGCCCAATCAAAAATTTAAAGAATGAGTAGATCTGGCCCAGTTGCGAAGCAGCCCAGCAGAAAAGGCATAACTGGCCCAGTCAAATTCTTGAATGTCTAGCCCGATAATTTCTTTAAAAAAAAACAAATGACCTACTTGAGCTGTTGAACAGAAGACAGGAGTTCGATAACCGAGGGGCAGAGACGAAACGTATCCGGCGATCTGAAGAAAAATTCCGGTAGCCTGGAAACAAATTCAGTCTGAACAGAAGCATTCACCAGTTCAAGAGCTTCTTCCGGTTCAATACGAGTTTGATCAGAAGAGAGCTCCACCGAACGAACAGTGAATAAAACTTGTTTTCCGGTGGTCTGAGTTTTCCAATCACCTGCAACTCGAACAGTGGTGTTACCGGTTGAAGATCAGAAGATCCGGTTGACTGCGTTTTTCCGGTTGAATAGCAAAGTTCCGGTTGATCTTCAAGATCCGGTTGAAATCGATGTCCGGTTCAGGCTGGTTCCGGTTGAAGACGAACTCCGGTTGAACAGTGAGTTCCGCTTGAACCGAGAGTTCCGGTTGAGCGATAAACTTCCGGTTGAAGTTTCCACTTGAAGTCGAATTTCCGGTTGAACCCATACTTTCCGCTTGAAGTCGACTTTCCGGTTGAAGTCGACCTGGACTGACTTCCGGTTGAAGTTTCACGGTGGGTTTCCGGTTCAACATCACCGCTCGGTTAAACTTCTCAGATCTGGTTGTTTCGTCTGAAACCCGTTTTTCCGTCAGATGCGATTTTCTGGTCGTTTGATGTTCCGGTTGGTTCCCGAGATCCGGTTGAATCTGAAACGGGACGCCCGCTGTTACCGGCATCTTTTCTGTTTTCCGACCACGCAACAGCAGTCACCTTCATTACTTTTCTCCGATGAAAACCCTAACAAACCTCAAAACTGTTAACAGAAACGAGTATACGAACGAGCTCGAGCTGCAGTCTCGTGTTCGTGTTTATGTGTTCCTTCGTTTTCTTTAGATCACACCTGCAACTCACTCAATATTTGTATTTTTATCTTCTAAATTTTTAAGAGAGAGAAAGTGCTTTGGTTGACCTTGAAGAGAGGGGATATGGAGATGGGACAAGGAGGTGGTTGTGACAGAAAAGGTTGTGGATAAAAGGATAAGTCTTGACAAAAAGGACACACTTTTGTGGAACTCAAGAAGGCTAAAGTTAAATAAAGCAAATTGAGTTTTACACACAAAGAATAAAGTGTGATGTGAAATGAATATTCACCCTTTTCAAGAAGATCTTGAGATTGACAAATTAAAAGAATTATCATGAATTAAAAAAATATGTACGTAGATATGAATGTTCATGTGTTGAGGTAAGATTTTGACAACATGAAGTCAGGAAATATCAAAGATCTATTTGTGTTTGCATAACTAAAACACAAACACTCAACAAAATTTCTTTTAACAACTCAAGAATATATGAATAAATAGGTTTTGACTAATCTTTGAAAGAAAACTTCAAAATCCTTTTTCATAAACTTTGAAAGACATGGAGGGGAGTTCAAAATCTTTCTAAAAAGTTTAACATCTCCATTTGTTTACAAAAACAAGCATTTGAACACAAAGTTGAGATATCAACCGTAAGGTTGCATAATCTCGACCGTGGCTCTGATGCCAATTGATAAAACCGAGGTGGTGACCAAATACCTTGGTTGCGGAAGCGGATCGAGTCTTTGTGTGACTCATTTTTGAGAAAACAAATGAACACCGAGATATGACCGATATGGTGTTTGAGATGTGATGACGATGAAGAACAAAGCTAGTAGAAACATGGATATGAAGAACGAGATAAATCTAAGATAAACAACATGAAAGATAGATAACAAAGGATAACCAAATGATTAATTATAACCGAATGATTACATTACCTACCCCACGCATTCCCGGGTTTCTTGTTCTTACAAGGTAAGAGCAAGAACCCTTGACAAGCTTCAAGGAACCATGACTAACTCTCTCTAGACAAACATCATCATCAAGTCTTTCACATGAGAAAGACTTGCTATATATACTACAAAACTCACTAAGGGCAAAATAGTAAAACTACCAACTAGTGACAATATTTAACAATAAATAATATACACTAGAGCCATCTTCTTTAGTTGGGTCTTGTAACTTGAGTTGTCATGTTCCTCACCGTGTTGTCCGGACGGTAACGTTAAGTGGCCGTTGAGTATTAATCTCATCTATCCAAATCATGTTGGGTCGGAATCTCGATTCCCAACAACAGGCCCGGCCCAACGAGCCCGTTCCCTTCTTCTTTTCTTTTCTTTTGGGCCGAAGCCCAATGTCCTCCCTCTCTTTCCTTCGGACCCGAGTTCGAGCCCACCATCTCCCTCTCTTCTTCTTTTCTTTTTCCGGTTCTCCTTCACCCTATTCTCCCATTCGGTTGTGACCACAACCTCAACCAAACTCCCAACTATACCAACTTGACCTTGAAGTGTTGTGTCATCTTGATTGACCACACTTGTCCCTAATAGTACAAAGCAACATGGTTAACCCTTGGTTAATGGGTTTAACCACTTACACAAGGAGCATGCTTGTCTCCCTTAGCCATCATTTCCAACTTTTGTCTCCCTTGTCCCATTCTTCTCCTTGGCCGGCCTATAGACACCACCCCCACACCCCTAGATTTCAATTCCCAAGCTACAAGTACAAGGAGAAACTAGCATGGTTCAAGTCCCCCTCAACCTCTCTCTTTCTCTCTTGTGTTACGGTTCAAACACAACCAAACCAACACTCTTTTTCGGTCCACATATAACCGAAACCAATCATCACCACCAACCAACTTTCTTTTAAACATTTGACCTTCTCATTTCTCATTTAAACATCAAACACAAACACACACTTTTTCTCTCCTTCTCTTCTCTTTGCTCTCGGCCTAACAACAAACCACCACCACCATCATTTTTTCTTCATCAATCTCCATCCATTCAAGATCCTAAACTAACCTTTAGTCAAGGTAAATCACCAACAACTTATATTTCATTATCTTTCTTTCATTTCTTCTTCTAATCCTTCAAGAACAAACCTTTCTAATCCTTGTTTTTCATGTCAAAATCCATGACAAACCTTGAACTTTCATCACCATTCTTACACATTTCAAGATCAAGGTTGGGTTTGGAGCTAAACTTGGAAGCTAGTTCAACAACCCATTAACGTCATTACCGATCCGGAAAGCTTTAAGTGAGGAGAATTTACCTTCTTTGATTATTTCTCACTAAATCTTTTATTCCTATATGTCACATGTCATGTTCATGAGTTAGTCTTGATTTGGTTGTTGTATGAATTACTAACAAAAATAAATGTTAGTATGGTTATGTGTTTGTGATGGAAACTAGATATGTTTAAAAGATTATTTGACAAAATATATATATATAACTTGTATTTTGTTAAAAAGAATCGCTTTAAATGACCAAGGTTGGAAAATATTGGTTCTTGTATGTTAAATATAATTTGGAACACTTATCTTGGTGAAAAATGGACATACAAAGTGTTAGAAATCGGAATTTCATGGAAAATATAAGTTTTATGAAAACTGGGCAGAGATGACACTTATTCCTGCGTGTCATAAATCTGCTGTCATCTGTGAACCATATGAACAAAAACACTGAACAGGGATGACACTTATTCCTGCGTGTCATAAAACTGCTGTCATGCAGAAAACTATATATTTTTCTAAATCTCCAAAACACTTGTATTTGACTCCAAACCAAAACCCAAGTTCACAAAAGGATGATTTTGAGTCATAAAGGTGTTTACCAAGGATTTAAACATGAAACTTCAAGAAAATAGAACATGGAATTTTTATGACAAAATTACCACTTATTTTTATGAAAAATTAAGTTTAAGACTTTTGACAAGTTGTGACCACTTAGGACTTGTAATGTATTTCTAGGGATGCCAAAGGTGTTTTACTAAACATACTAAATAATTAGAGAAGTCAAACACTTGGAAACAAAAGGGTTAAATATCTTAATTACGACGTTTCGATAAAAAAATTGCAATTTATTTCCAATTGAGAATTGGGTCTAGTTCAAAACATGAAACATGTTAGTTTTGACATATAAAAATACTTTATAAAGTTCGAATGAAGAAAAACATGTTTTATAAACAAACCGGACAAAAACTATAACTTTCGGTTACTCGAAAACGTCGGATTTTACAAGTTAAACTTCCAATAATTTATTTGGCAACTCAAAACCCTAAAACACATTAGGACAAGTCCACTAACAAATCCTAAGTGTTAGAGAAAACTTAAAATGTCATAACATCGTCATGACAGTCAAACTGGCGAAGCCGGTTAACCACCGGACGAACCTACGCTTAATTTTACCAAAATATAACTTCGTATATTTATGGAAACATTTATTCATATTAAAGGAAGATTATATGTATTAATCGAAAAGTCCCAAAATCTTACAAATATTTAGTGAATTAAATATTTACGATTTTCCTAACGTTTAATGAAAAATAATCCATAATATTCAATATTTATTTTCAAACGAAATCATTATTTATTTATTCAGATAAATGATAAACTCCATCAACTTCAACACTATTTATTTGACAATAAATAAGTCCTAGGATTTCCAGCACCTTCATCGGGTAATAACCAGTCGAGACTTAACCTTGAACATAGAGTGACGTATTCACTAACTCTAGATAGCCAAACCCTAATACGTCATAACATTACTTTGTAGACGTTGCTAGGCTAAGTTCAATCAAACATACCTGACATCCACCTTCAAACAAGTGAGTCTTCACGGCCCCTTTTACTTTTCTGTTTTCTAACTTGGGGGAGAATTCAATGAATGCTTTTCAACTTCAAACTATCTGATATTATGATAACTGTACGACGTAATGATTGCATGTTCTTTTCATTTCCCCAATCTGTGTATTCATGTTGATTCATGTTATATGCCTAAGTCCCACTATTAATTGGATTCAATTAGTTCATTCGAAACGATAGCTTGTGAATAGATCTATTTGGGTTGACGACCCTACTCTGACTTGGTCGCTCCAGTCATGACTCCATGGTTATAGTCAAGGGGTACATTTGTTATTCTTGTCATTCGGTGTTCTTGGGGAAGAACGTCAGGAGTGGGTAAACAGTTAGTTTTGAATTCAAGGTTCATGTTTGATCTTTACAACAACAGTGTCAACAAACTAATATCAAGGCAAGCCAAACATTTTCAAACATGTTTTCAAACAGTTCAGTGTCATTAAACCTGTGAAACTCACCAACAATTCTGTTGACTATTTTTATTCTTGAATTCTCAGGTGATTAAAGACTGCAACTCCATGTTTTTCTGTTGTGATCCTGCTTGTCATATCATGGTCTGCCTGCTGTGTGTTCATGCATTTCATTTTGGAGATTTAGACGCATTACGCTTTAGGGTAGTTATGTTTATAAATCTCATAACTTGTCTTTTGGAAAACTTAACGTGTAACCACTACTCTATTTCCGCTGCCACGTTTTAGATGTTTAATTTAAATGTTCGAAACTTACACTTTCAGAAGACAAATGGTTTAATTAAATGTTCATTAGACGTCATCATTCATAACCATGACCATGATGCCAAATCAGTCACATGCCCACATTTAGTCATTTTCTCAGGGTGTGACATCATCAAACCCACCGAAACCCTAGGCTATTTTGAAATCCTATCTCATCGTCATCGTAACTTTAGGTTAACAAATCTCATCATTCGTTTAGGACGTCCTTGAACTTGAATCATTCTCATTTCGTCAAGCTAGTAATCAATTACTTAAGGTGAGTTCATAGCCCCTTTTTCTATTTATTTTCCAAACCATTTTGGGGTGGAAAACACGCATAAACATTCACATCTATAATTACTTTATTTTCAAGTAAATCATACTATTTATCATGCTTGTCATCATGAATCATTACGAAACATTAATCATTCAAACATTCATACTTTTATGCAAAGTCAAATACTGTTGAATACATTTACTTGTATGTATCTGTGTGATATCGTTTGATTATATACTTTGCCATGCTTGACATTGTATGCTATTTGGGAAACTTTATGCTTAAGGCTCCGGAGCATCAAACGCGAGGTTCCTTGCGAAGGACTGAACATGATGACGTTGAGGTTCTTGCGGGGGACTGAACGTGGTCCCAACGCTGAGATTCCTGAGAGGAACTGAACATTAATCGTAGAGGTTCCTCGAGAGGGGAATTGAACACGTGGACAAACATTCTTACCGATTGTTGGGTTGCAAACCTTCAATCAGGCGTACTGTTTATGTGATAAATATTTGTTATGTGATAAACGCGTGTGTACTAAGACTCATGCTTATTTGTTTATTTAACAGTATGACCTTGCAAAAAACTGTTCAAATGTTTTCTAAAACTGTTTTGCTTATAAACCTATGACTCACCAACTATGTAGATAGTTGACCCATTTTTGCGTGTTTTTCAGGTTATGGAAATCAAGCATATTTGTAGCTAGGAAGCTTGTGGATCTAATTAGGCTTTAGTGTCATTAATGTATTCGGCCTTGTAATAGACGTTTAAGTTTTTAATAAAATATGGTATTTCTTTTATATCCTTGTGCTTCTATACTCTTTCCGTGACACTTCGATGTTTCTGCCATCGGTCGGGGTGTTACAAGCACACACGCCGTTCGGTGTGTTCGACTACATTATGTGATTCCATAACAAGTTTAAACTCATAGACAAATTCAAACCGTTATTTGTTCCTTTTTACAAGATTAAAAACGTTTTAGG
Source organism: Deinandra increscens subsp. villosa (assembly GCA_039602395.1). Lineage (NCBI taxonomy): Eukaryota > Viridiplantae > Streptophyta > Magnoliopsida > Asterales > Asteraceae > Deinandra > Deinandra increscens. The sequence continues at coordinate 3,818,122 of JBCNJP010000025.1, read as the reverse complement.
ATTTTAAAACTTGATGAACTTTATTAGATTAATTAACAAAGTAGCCAATTTTATTAATAAAACTAATTTATACCCGAAGATATCCCGGGTTATAAGAGCAAGAAACACACAAACAAACCATTTAAAAGTCGAATCTCATACCCATTTCACATAAGTGTATGAACCAAAACCAAAGAAATTAAACCCCAATGTCGGAACTACGAGTTATTTAGCCGCACATGACTAAATCAACTACACAAAACAGATAATAAAACATAAAAAATAAACTTACAAAACCAACAAATTAATTGTCTGACTTTGAAAGTTTGAAAACAAATAAAAGGAAAGTTTGGAATTGCTTTTCTATTTCTTCTTATGCTCCTGTCGTCGAGCTCTTCTTGAAAAAGAGTTGAGGTTTTTTTTTTGTTGTCTCTTGCTTCAAAATTCAAGTAATATTTATAGTCCCAGAAGTGCACCACCAAATCTCCAATTGGATATGAAAATCCACCGCCAAATCTTCTTCTCAAATTTCAAAAGATTGAGATTTCTTCATGAGATTTCTTTCTCAATCCAAAAGGATTTTTAGTTTCCTGTCACACTCCACCGCCCTTTTTGCCCAATGGTTCGACTTTTTTTTTTCTTTAATTTATTTGCCTCTCCCAAACTCAACTTTAGTCCACAGCCCATCGGATGTTCATGAAGCATTGTAGCAGCCCACTTCTCATTACATTTTCTTTATATAATGTTTTGATGTTTTTTCGAGGCCACCAAGAACATCATATATTTTGATTTTTTAATTTCTTTTCTTTATATAAATAACTTTGAAGCTCCTTGAATTATTTGAACATTTTGTTTGTTAACTGAAAAAAACTCGCTGTCTTTGTAGATCCAGCCAATGCTCTCTAACATCCATTGTCATCCCTCGTAACCATTTGACGCCTACAAAAATATTAAAAACGAAACAAAGTAGATTCCGTTCCACCAAACTAAAATATGCAAAATATTATGCTACAAATGAAACTAATGCGATTATATTAGATGCTAATTATATAATAAAACATGCCTAAAAATGCAACTAACAGTAGATGAGGTCCCGCATGTCTTATGGGCCCATCGAACAATGAAAAAGTCAAGCAATGGTGAAACACCTTTCAGTCTCACATATGGCTCAGAGGCTATGATCCCCGCGGAGATCGGAATCCCATCCTACAGACACCTCAACAGTTGTCTTATCAACAATGATCAAGAGCTCCGCCATAATTTAGACCTCCTGGAAGAACGCCGCGAGCTGGCCTCGGTCAGAGAACAGGAATACAAAGAACAGCTAATAAAGTATTACGACAAGCGCGTGCGGAAGGTAACGTTCAAAGAAGGGGACTACGTGTTACGTAGTAACGAGGCCAGCAGAGCGCTCCCACAGGGGAAGCTCAGCCCAAATTGGGAAGGACCATACGTGGTTAAGAAGGATTTGGATAAAGGTGCATACGAATTACCAAGGTTGGGTGGAAAGCCAATACCGCGCACTTGGAACGTGGCACAACTACGAAAATGTTACATGTAACCTATGCTGATTAAAGTAAACGTTTTGATCAATGAAAGTATCGTTTTACCGCCTTTTCCATAAAAATTTTGTTATTTTCCAATTATAGATTATGCTAACGAGGCTAAAATCTATACAATTGTGAACAATAAATAAGCGACCTAAGCCAAATACAGATATCCATACAAAGGCAAACAAAAAAACAAAACTTAACAAAAATACACATTTGCTCCGCGGTACGCCCTGAAGTCAGGCACGTAGGTCCAGGATACTCCGTCTGCAGCGGACATTCCTTTTAGCACAACCAAAATTTGAAATTTACAAAAATTCTGAACCAATTTTGTCATGATAAAAAGTCATACACATTCCTGCGGACGCGCCCTTGAAAAACAAGGCCCCGCATAAGTTAAAGATACATTGAAAACAATTCAAGCATTCACATTTCAATAGCCGAAAAAAAGAATAGCCCATTAACACATAATGAAGCACACAACAAATGATAACATAACACAACCAGTAATATTAACGAAAATCTGGTTACAATTCAAGCCCCAACGGCGTCCAGTAAATACAAGCGCAGGAATTACAAAGAAAGCAAGGTTTAGTCTTCATTCCTTGGCTCAACGGTAGCCTCCGCCTCCGCGTGCTCAGGGCTCGTGGGATCTCCCTCGGCGGCATCCTCATCAGTACCCTCCGCAACTACGCTGGTGCTCGCATCAGCGGGAGTAAGAATCCGCCTAACACTTGTAACATGATCATCAAGCGCATGATCTTTGAGCTCATGAAATATAGGGGGATCATGCTCGCTAAGCTCCTTCCGGCGGTCACAGAAATTACTAGTAACCTTGGTATCATACCAAGGATGTTGTTTGATGTTGGTACCTCGCTTTCCTAGATGGTAGCCCGCCGCCAAACCATCAAACTGACCCATCGCTCGAGCGGCCTCCATATAACGAAACAGAGCGTCTTGATATACGGTGCTCTCCTGCCCCGTGTTGTAAGCCAATACCATGCCATCATCCAAAAGCCATCGGATATCCTCCCTTAACCTGGCCACCAGAGCACCATTCTGAGTAGCTTGCGCAGCATGAAGGGCGTTGGTAGTTTGAGTTATTTGGAGCTCTAAAGCTGCCCGCGCTTCTACCACTTCAATTAACTGGGAGTCTTTCTGGATAAGTTCTCCCACAATCTTCGCACATTGCTCACTGGCGCAGGCAAGGTCATCCCGCAAAGTCTGATTAATCTTTTCAGTGTCCTCCTTGGCGGATTGGGCGGTTGAGAGTTGGCTTCTTAAGGTTTTAACTTCTCCCTCCCGCGCATTATAAGTTGTTAGATCACGTTCCGAGTATGGTCATTAATGTGCGAATTATGTAATTGTCTAGATTGTTGAAATAGCTTGGTTGCCAACGTACCATGAAGCGTACCAGATGGTACGCTGCAGCGTACCAAATGGTACGCTGGATAGTCTGGTACGTTGGGCAGTTTACCTATAAAAAGGTGAAGCTTACCTTGTTAGTTTAGACTTTTGGTCATTTGTCTTTGTGTTGAGAGGAGAGGTCTGTCCAACCTCTCCCGAGCTTCATTGATGTAAACTCCTTCGGTGTAACCATTTGACACAATAAATGACTAGATTTCTCCGTCTCTATCCTTCTATGATCTGGAAACGATCCGTATATGGTTTTACATAAGTCCTGTAAGCCCGGGCATGAACCTCCACAGCTTTTTGATGTTCTAGCTCGGCTTTATCATGAGCGGTCTGTAGCTCTGCATGCGTAGCCTTCAGCTTGTTGACCTCTGCCGCAGCCAGATCGGCCCGAGTTTCCTCTTCTTTGCGCCTGGCCTCCGCGTACCTCGCTTCCTCGGCCATATCAAGCTCCTTCTTCTTCTCCACTAACACCTCCAATCTCCTTTCCTCCGCCAGAACCTTCGCCTGCTCATAACCCTCCTCATGTTGCACATCAATGTGATGCCTATGAAGGATCTCGGGTAAAGCCATGACGCTCCTCATAATACCCGTAACTGCCTCAACACAAATGTAACACCCGTGTCCGACCCAAATACAAGACCCGACCCGAATTTGAACTTGTTATGCAAATCGAATTTTGATTTAACAATTACCGGAAGAATTTATCCAAAATAATACATTTACAAGATTTTAGGTTAGATGATTCGATTAAAACGAAAATAAACCGATTTTTAGTTTTTACGCGATTTCGGTATTCGATTTATCGTTTACCGGGAATCTCGGGGTTTATATTTTAAAATATATATTTTAAAATATCCTACAATCATTTTATAACATTAAAAACCAATTGGTTAAAATTTAGATCAATTTTGTTAATTAATTCGCAAATAAATGAATTTATCATTTTTCGTGCAAAACCGTTAGTAACCGGGAACCACGTAAATTTCAAAAATCATATTTTAATGTTCCTTGGTGTTTTATAAGGTTAATATAAGTTGCTCGTAAAATTTTAGAGGTTAACAAGTTAAAACGAGAACGAACGGTTAAAAAATAAAATAAATATATATTAAATACTTATTTTTATACCTCGTTATGCGTATCCCGAGACTTAGAAAACCATGAGAAAAATATTCTAAACTAATTTTGGGCATAAAATACTAAGTTTTACAAAGTTTAGGGGTTAAAACCGCACAAAAACCAAAGTTCAGGGACTGATCTGTAAATAAAAAGTTCAGGGGCCAAAACTGTCAACCCCTGAAAGTACCAGGCGTATCGCGCCGGTCCTCCCTCCTCCTCGGCGATACGCGACTACCTTCAGGTCGCAGATTTTTGTTTTTCGAACTTGTTCTCCAAGTTTGGTTCATCCACGCGTCATTTTTGGTTGATTAGTCACTTGATATGTTGTCGCCACATGATTCCGACCCTAAACACTATAAATTCGACCTCAAATCGTCCAGATTTCCTCACCAATTTATCAAATCATCATCATAAAAACCCTTATTCTAAACCGAAGCTTGTTCTTCAAAATTCGAGCAATCCAGAGGGTATTACGAGTTGATCTCCTGCAGTCCTACGTATTTTGGTATGCTCTACAAAAGCCCTCTATCAATTTCTGTTAATTTTGTTGTTTTGATCGAGTTCTAGAATTATATAAAAATTAGGGTTCTTAATTTGTTTCTTTAATTCTGGGTAATCAGGAAGGAGTTAGGGTCTGAGTTTTTGCAGGATATGATGTTATAACATATATTAAAGAACCCCTAAGTCAATTTCATGATATCTAAACGTTTGATATTTTATATAAAAATGAGCCAAAATTAGGGTTTTCGGGTCGTTGTTCTGCCCAAATTGAATAAACGGTTTTGAATTAGGGTTTACTATTTTGAGGAATATTATAATATATCATAATGGATAAAACCCTAAGTTTTTACAAATTTATGAATTGTTTTGGTATTTATTTAATAAAAACATCAAAATTAGGGTTTTCATAACGTTACTCTGCCAAATTGAACAAACGGGTTAAATCTAGGGCTAATCCTTTAAAATATATTATAAAATAATATTTTAAGTAAAAGCCCTAATTTTATTTGATTTTATAAATTATTTTGCTATTTATTTAATAATTATTTCAAGATTAGGGTTTTAAATATGATAATTAAATATCAAACAAACCGGAAGGTGTTGAAACTTGAATTTTGGTTTTAGAACATATTTATATATATAATAAGTGTATATGAGTTCAAAATTTTTAAATGAATTAATTATTGGATAAATTACTAAAACCCTAATTCTCCAAAAAGGGCAAAATGGTCTTTTAGCAAATAAAACCTAAACACTCATTAAGTTCCTCGTGTCCTTAGAACTATAATCATTATCATTCCCTATGTTCATTTAGCATGTTCGTTCCATTAGGATAATCTCCGGATTGTTATCTCTCGCGATTGGTTCTATCTCTCGTTTCCGATCTACCTATCAGGTGAGTAATTCACAAAACCCCCTCTTTAAATATTAGAGATTGTGCCTAAATGATCAACTCGTATTATCCTTCCAATGGTGATACATTAGAATGATAATCCGTGTTGTGAGTATTCACTTAATCCCCCTTCTTTCAATATTGTTGGTTATGACTATTCAATTCGTATTATCATTTCTAATGGTGATTCATTAGGATGATAATCCGAGTTATAAGAAACCATACCTGCATTATCTTTTAAACATTTTGGGGTGTAACATGTATCTCTATATTCAAATTGTTTCTCTAAACCACAAACGCGATTATATGATGATTTGATACGTTCTATGTATGTTAAATATGTGTGGATTATTGTGATTGATTTGATCTAGCAGCGGTTACTATCTTTATCTAGCATGCGTACTCATTAACATACCGAGCCGAGGTTACAGTAATAGATCTATTGGTTTGACAACCCACTTGGCATGCTTCGCGTGTAGCGCCTTGTGATTGGAAGCCTAGTTGTCTAGGGTTTGATGCGCATATTCATTGACTTTAACTCATTACTTGTTTGACTATACATATGAAAATATCTGATTAGACATATATCGCTGTTATTGATATTATACTTATATTATTTAAACACGTGTTTACTCACCAACTACTTTTGTAGTTGACACTTTATCTTATACATGTTGCAGGAACTTATACTTGAGCTATGTTGTGATCACGCTAGGATTGCTGGACCTAGATTAAAGACTTTAAATCAATTTGATATGTATTTTCCATGTTTAACTTTATTGTACAATAACTTTAGTGATTAATGAAAAAGGGCATGTTTAAGTATTACAACTTAATTTAGTTGTCATGTGCATCTGGACAATCATTGCGCCCCGACATATTCCGCCGTCGGTTGGGGTGTGACAGATTGGTATCAGAGCCTTGGCTATAGGGATTTAGGTTATTAGAACTGGATAACCTAGACTATATGCCTTAGGTGTCCTACATGATTAACTCATGTCTGCATGCCTATTATTATATTATGTCTGTAGATGCTGCTTAAACTTGCCTCCCTTAGATCTCATCATTACCTTAACACTTGACACACACATATACACTTATCTCTTCTGGCTTCCTAGCCTCTATCCTTAGTAATGGTGCCTTACGTGCCATTTTAGGATTCTGATTTTGAAAATTCCGTCGGAGTTAGGTTCCTAGCAGTAGACATGTAGTAACTGGAAGGGGGAAGGCACCGGTAGCTGGAGGTCTATCTAGGCAGGCATTTCGTATATAACCTGATCAGCCGTGTGGATCGGGATGCCTACCTAGAAGTCTTTGGTGAGAGTGTTGGAACCTATTAGGCCAAAGCATGTCATTTACTGCTACGGATCCCAACTAACTCTGATTAGTCACAGGTTGTAGTTTCTCAATCGAGGAACGAAAGCCATTCCATTGTGTTTTACTAAAACAACATGATTTCTTCTCTATCCCTTGTTTAAAACCTCATGATTTCTAAATTCTGATGTTTTATAAAATATTCGTCATCATGATCCTGAATTGATTATCGTATCCCTTGTCTCCTGAATATTTACCATCAGTATGAATCCTGACAATCAACAAATGGCCCAACAAATTTCTCAACAAGTGGCAGCTTTCATCTCCAACATTTTCCGACAAGCCCTCAATGATAAATTTGGCAACAATAATGCTACTGCGAATCCTGCTTGCTCTCCCAAACACTGTAAGGCGTGTAACTCTCTGAAGTGCAGTGGCTCTGAAAATCCTACTGAACTACCTCAAGGATTAGAAGTCATCAAACGTTCCGCTGCCAAAACCAAGAAGAGGAAAAGGAAGGCTAAACATCTTGATAAGACAACCACACCTGCAAAAGCTGCTATTCCTGCTACTCCTGCTCCTCAAATAAATCCCGATACTCGGCCAGCCAAGAAACCTTATACTGGAGCTCACCCTCTTTGCAAAACTTGTAAATACCATCACTCCAATCAAACCCCTTGTTGGCGTTGTCTCAATTGCGGCAAATTTGGTCATCTCATAAATGTTTGTCGTCAACCTCAGCCCCCGATGGGCCAACCTGTGATACCTGCTCAGGCTACTATTTCTCCTTATCGAACTTGTTATAACTGTGGTCAACTCGGACACTTTAGAAACGCTTGCCCTCTGCTTACTGTTGCTATTCCCAACCCTCCGGCCTACAATGTAGACCATAGAACCCAACCTCCAATAGTTCAAACTATGGCACCAACACCTGTTCAAATTGCTACTGCTAGCCAGAATACTTTCTCCTCCATGTTTCATTGCTACCATTGTAAAAACTTTGGTCACCTACCATACACATGTCCCAAACTGGCCACCAGTAACCCTCCAATGAAACCACAATCTCAAACCCTGAGCAACTGCTGGAACTTTCAACGTGGATGATGTCTGAAGGAAGTAATGATAATGCTTGAAGATCGAATGGACTCTGTTAATACTTGAATAAATCGGTTTCCATGTAATAAAAGTTTGTAATCCTTCCAATCAATGTTCATCTTGTATATATATCAGAATATGAGTTTTACTCTTTACTTCTTGTCCTCCTACTTACTCAATCATTTCTTATATTCACATTACCCTTAAACCTCTCATTATGATTAATCAGTGGACAAGAAACCTATTACCCAATTTCCGTTATCCTTAAATTGCAACATAATCCCTGACAAACCTATTTGCGCCTCTCGGGAAAATCAAACATCATCAATAAATTGAGTGTCTCAAACATCCCGTAGAATTTGTTCCTCGTTCAAGATAACCCAGACTTGACTATCCGTTCTCCAGTAAATTAGAAACACGCATCCTTCATCAAAACCCATAAGTACCTACACATGACGATTCTGGTATTATTCCTGTTGTGAAAATCACTTTATCAAAATTCGTTCGATCTAGTTCCCACCTTAAGAAAACAACAATTCATTAAAGATGATACATCTCGAATGTACATCACCAGTCTGATGGACTCAATCACCAAATATCAAAACTCTTATATTAACGACATCTTCAAGAGAATTCTCAGAATCGTCTATCTCCTCAAGATCAATTCTCGTTATTAACGTTATCCCTATACGGGATAATTATCCGTTAAGTGATTCCTGAACTTTTTTTCAAAACCATGATTTAATCTGGTTTTGGTTCCCCTGTGGATCTTAATAAAGGAAAGATTATGATATCTGATTTGTGTTATCTTTCGAATGGTGATTCATTCAAATAATGATATGCATTTCGATATCAAGTGGTCAATTCATATTAACATTTGAATGGTGATTCATTTAAATGATAATTTCGTGTTATATCACTATCCTTTCCTCAAATGGATTAATCAAATATCTCTGTTGAAAACGCTTCTCTCATATTATCACCGTCGTAAAACGACGATTGAATTTGCTCTAGATCATAAAGCATCATTAATTTCTCGGGCCAGTCCAAGATTTATACGTACTACACCTAAACACTTGTGTGTGATGCTAGCTTAGCATACATTTAGTTTTGGTCATAGACACTAATCTTGAATTCTAGCCAATTTCTAATCTAGACTATTAACAAGACCTCGCGTCCCGTAGGTGAATTGAATGTGGCTCGCTACCCATTTAACTCACCAATACTCGACACGTTCTCTCGTTAAGAAATCTGTGATCCCATTTAATTGTGTGAAATGATATTCTTGACTTAATGTCAATTTATCAGTTTCAACAATTTGAAAGTAAATCATGTTACCCCCACCACTCTCTTCATATTCTACCGGTCTTTTCCCTGAAGTAGGGGAGACGGTGATAAATCAAATCCATAATCTGTTTATTCAGTTGCTCATATAATCATAATCTTAGCTTTAGAATCTAATCATCTTACGATCCATCATATCTGATGTTATTCAATCTCTATCACGATCTTAAAATCATTCGTTATTATATGGAAATGGTAGTTCTCCGTAAGATGACTAGCACATTCTTAAAGTATTACAGATGTGGTGGGTTAGCTGCGGTACACCCTATATATAAGCATCGAATGTACTTTAAAAATGAATTAGGAATCAAACTTAGAACGGACCATTGATTGTTGTTTGTATCAAATTCCCTATCACCATTGATATATTCTTCCTCCTAACTCGAATATCTCTTCTAATTTCGGGACGAAATTTCCTGAAGTAGGGGAGACTGTAACACCCGTGTCCGACCCAAATACAAGACCCGACCCGAATTTGAACTTGTTATGCAAATCGAATTTTGATTTAACAATTACCGGAAGAATTTATCCAATATAATACATTTACAAGATTTTAGGTTAGATGATTTATCGTTTACCGGGAATCTCGGGGTTTATATTTTAAAATATATATTTTAAAATATCCTACAATCATTTTATAACATTAAAAACCAATTCGTTAAAATTTAGATCAATTTTGTTAATTAATTCGCAAATAAATGAATTTATCATTTTTCGTGCAAAACCGTTAGTAACCGGGAACCACGTAAATTTCAAAAATCATATTTTAATGTTCCTTGGTGTTTTATAAGGTTAATATAAGTTGCTCGTAAAATTTTAGAGGTTAACAAGTTAAAACGAGAACGAACGGTTAAAAAATAAAATAAATATATATTAAATACTTATTTTTATACCTCGTTATGCGTATCCCGAGACATAGAAAACCATGAGAAAAATATTCTAAACTAATTTTGGGCATAAAATACTAAGTTTTACAAAGTTTAGGGGTTAAAACCGCACAAAAACCAAAGTTCAGGGACTGATCTGTAAATAAAAAGTTCAGGGGCCAAAACTGTCAACCTCTGAAAGTACCAGGCGTATCACGCCGGTCCTCCCTCCTCCTCGGCGATACGCGACTACCTTCAGGTCGCAGATTTTTGTTTTTCGAACTTGTTCTCCAAGTTTGGTTCATCCACGCGTCATTTTTGGTTGATTAGTCACTTGATGTGTTGTCGCCACATGATTCCGACCCTAAACACTATAAATTCGACCTCAAATCGTCCAGATTTCCTCACCAATTTACCAAATCATCATCATAAAAACCCTTATTCTAAACCGAAGCTTGTTCTTCAAAATTCGAGCAATCCAGAGGGTATTACGAGTTGATCTCCTGCAGTCCTACGTATTTTGGTATGCTCTACAAAAGCCCTCTATCAATTTCTGTTAATTTTGTTGTTTTGATCGAGTTCTAGAATTATATAAAAATTAGGGTTCTTAATTTGTTTCTTTAATTCTGGGTAATCAGGAAGGAGTTAGGGTCTGAGTTTTTGCAGGATATGATGTTATAACATATATTAAAGAACCCCTAAGTCAATTTCATGATATCTAAACGTTTGATATTTTATATAAAAATGAGCCAAAATTAGGGTTTTCGGGTCGTTGTTCTGCCCAAATTGAATAAACGGTTTTGAATTAGGGTTTACTATTTTGAGGAATATTATAATATATCATAATGGATAAAACCCTAAGTTTTTACAAATTTATGAATTGTTTTGGTATTTATTTAATAAAAACATCAAAATTAGGGTTTTCATAACGTTACTCTGCCAAAATTGAACAAACGGGTTAAATCTAGGGCTAATCCTTTAAAATATATTATAAAATAATATTTTAAGTAAAAGCCCTAATTTTATTTGATTTTATAAATTATTTTGCTATTTATTTG
>JBCNJP010000025.1:3735826-3806491 GCA_039602395.1 Deinandra increscens subsp. villosa | reverse complement strand
CTACATATATATATCAATATTACAAATTTTCTAAGTTCAAAGATTTTAAAATAAATAAATATATATATATATATATATAAAAGATATATCTACATATCCAAACTAAACGTACAAGTTAATAACGAGATTGTGAGGGGTGTGTTAAAGGTTCACATAAAATATCTGATTATTTTAATGAAATCCAACGATATAAGTTTATATATTAATCTACTCCAATATATATATATATATATATATATATATATATATATATATATATGTTAGAATTATATTTTTATTTTAAACCGACAAATTAAACATGTTTTACAACTCAAAATATGATTTACGAGGTTTAATGTCTCAAATATATTTTTACGGGTTTAAGATATGACAAGAAACAATTTTGGTATAAAATCTAGTGATTAAAAACCCCAAAGTACACAGCAACAATAAAAAAAATAAAACATGGAGGTCACCGGGTTCGAACCCGTGACCTCTATGTCACGACACAACAGTCGCACCACTCGGCCAGCAGCCTAGTTGCTGTCAAGAACCCGATCAAAATAGTTTTAACTAGGATTAGTGTTCAAGACTTGGTTTTATAGAAAATAGAAAAAGAAATGCGGAGAGTAGGTGTTGAACCCGCGACCTCCAGGTCTGAAGCGAAGCACACAACCACTAGGACACCCGACCCAACCTTGTTTAAACCCGACGCGGAAACTATATATCCTTGGACTAGTTCGCGTCATCTTCTTCCTCAAGAACTCCGGTGGCCGGAGTTTTATTCCGGTCACCGGAAAAATCGCGAAAACACAGAAACTCAGGAAAAAAAGGTGCGATTAACATGAAGGAACCTTTACCTCGTGTCGGAGATGAGAAAATACGAGTTTTTGGTGCCTAAATTGAAACCGAATGTCAAACGCGAATACCGAGCACACTTATGAAACTCAAATCTTTTTGTTCCTAGATGCTCGTCGGGAACTCGCGATCACCGGGACGTACCAAACAATGGTAAACAGTGGTTAATTAGTGAGAATTTTGCCAGAATTTAGGAGTTGCGGTTTGTTTCTCGTTGCGGAGAGAACAGAGAGAGAACGAGAGAGAAACAGAGAGGGTGTGTTGTGCGTTTGTGTTTCTTATGCAAGTGATACTAGTATATCATTGAAGTCAATTGATTAAGGGACTTTAGACCGACGAGGGAGGTGATGATCGGTCTTAAACCGATCATGGACTTTGAATTGTACGTAACTAGTGGGTTATTTTCAAGAATTTGATTTTGGCATAAATGGTCCCTCACTACATTTATAAAGGAGGGTGGTGAGTTCCAGGAATTGCAAGTCCAATCCTCCTAACTTAGTTGACTTAGAACAAGTTCTAAAAGTTGCAAAATAAGTCCCTCAAGGTTTAGAAAAATTAACGACATCTAACGGAGTTAACATGAATTGTTTTTAACGATGGATATACGAAGGACGTCAAAATATATAAGTCGTGTAAAATTCACAAGGAGTATAAATCTTGTTTTACTAAAATAAATCATGGAATATAACTCCACAATTATATATTTAATATCACATGAAATCATAACTTATATATTTAAAGCACATAACTCAATGATTAATAACTTGTAATTAAAATCCTTTAATTACACAAAATCATAATTATCATTTAATCATATATATGTATTTATATGTTTTAATTCCACATAAAATCATAGGATTTCAAACGTTTGAACTTTAGTGCATGCTCGTGTAGTGATGATTACACCAAATCCTAATTGCTAAAGTCAACACAGTCAACACATAAATGTTCACACACATTTAATACGGTTTACGTTCAGTTAAAGTCAGGAAAGGACCTGAAAAGGCGGATTGTCACATTACTGCTGAGGTTCGGACTAACCGTACCGAAGTCCTAGTTCGGACGTGTTCGGAGGGTTTTGTCCAGAGTTCGGTCTGTGTTCGGTCTTAGTTCGGACAAGTGTTCACTTTCGGTAGAAGTTCGGTCAAGGTTTGGAGTGTCTTGTGTTCGGGTACTGTTCGGAAGGGGTTCGGTACTGATTCGGACAACGTTCCGTTTGAAGTTCGGAGTTGTGTTTGAGGTTCGGAAAGAGTTCGGAGCGGGTTCGGACAAAGGGATTTTGATTCGGATAGAGTTCGGATTACCAAAATTCAAATTTTCAACGATGTTGGAATTTCAAGCTTTTGCCGCTATGCAAAACGCAATGCAGACCATGATGAACTTTGATAACAAAATTGGAATAAGTCAGATAGTTCCCAAGTTGTTGAAGTTGAAAGATTATCAAAATTGGAAGCACCGATTTCCGGCTTACGTAAGTACGAATGATATCGATTTTTGGATTCCAATCAAGAAACTTTATCAACATCCGACTGATCAAGGAGATTTCAAGGAAGTCCATACGTTCGACATTGCTGAAAGAAAATCCTATGAGCTTGAACAAAAAGCTTTCGGTTATCTTACAATGGCATTACCCACTGAGTTGCTACATCAATTTAGTACTTGCAAGAAGTCTAAGCAATTGTGGGATGCTTTATCAGTAAGATGTGAGGGGAATGATGATTACAAGAAGAGTCGGAAGAAAGTGTTGAATAAAGAATTTGATAATTTTCAACATTATGAAAATGAGAATAATACTGCTCTTGTTTCAAGGTTTTCACATCTGATTAGTGAATTAAAGATGGTTGGAATTGAGAAAACTGATGTTAATTTGAAGGAGAAGATTATGGAAGCGTTGCCTAAAAAGTGGGAGAACTATGTTTTACTGCTCACTCATGATAAAGAATATTCTACATTGACATTTCACGAGCTGACTGGAAAACTTCATGCTCGGGAAACAGAAATGTTAAACTCAAAAAAGTCAACTGCTACTTTACAAAATCCTGAATTGTATCATGGTGAGAATACTGCTAGCATGAATGCTAAAGTAAAGCCAAATCTGAGTTTTGCACCGAGTGTTGCTTTTATGGCTGGAGCTTCTGGAAATTCTGATTCTTCAAAAGGTTGTACTTTCACAATTCCTGATTCATCACGTCAAGGTGCGTTTTCTGTTCAATCGGTGGATGAATGTGCCAAACTGATTGCTGCTTTAATTTCTTCATCTTTTGGAATGATTATAAATGATGTTGGGAAGGCACAATTGGTTAAAGAAGATTTGAATGAGCTGGATGATGATCAATTGAATGAGTTAGATATGGCATGGTAACTTGCTATGTTAACTCAAAGGTCCCAGCGATATTATAAGAAAACTGGAAAACAAGCTTTTAGTGGTAAATTGGGTTTTGATAAATCAAATATCAAGTGCTAGAAGTGTTCAAAGCTTGGACATTTTGCTAGAGAATGTCAACAAGCTCATGGAAGGAAACCCAGTTTTACTCAACCATCATCCAGTAATTCAACCAAGACAACAGCTTTAACGGTTCAAGATGATGGTGTTTATGATTGGGGTAAACATTTTGATTCATCTGCTTTGATTGTCACCCATGATCATCAAGAAGATTATAGTTCCGATACAAGTTCAACACCAAGTTCTTATGAATCTGCTGAAAACTTGAAAGTTTGTTGAAAGAGAATGCTTCATTATTGTATAAAATTCAAAAGCTTTCTGAGGAACTCAAATTGGTTTCTTCGGACTTGGAAGTGTCTAAGGAACATGAGAAGGAATTGGGTGTGAAGAATGAATGTTTGATTAAAGAGATCAAGTTATTGAATGAAGTTATAGAAATTTCAAAACAAGATAGAAAGATTGTTGAAGTTGCAAATGTAAAAGTCTCTGAATAAAGGGATGAGTTGGTTAAAGAAGTCAAGAAATGGAAGGATGAAGCAGGGGATGCTGCCAATGTTTTTCAGAATTTGTTTGAAAAGTCCAAAATTAAGCTTGATCTACTGACGAAGGATGCTGACGAATCTGCTGCTAAGATTGCAAGTTATCAAGCTGTAATGGAAAAGTATTTGGATGAAAAGCGGGAATTGGTTAGGGTGAATAAAGTGCAAACAACAAATCTGGAGATTCAAAAGCGAAATGAATATAAATTGAAGAAAGAATTGTTTGAGGGAATGGAAAATCTCCGCATGCAGAAATTTGAGACTCATAAGGTTGCAAAGCGTTTGATTGCCCCTGAGAAGGATTTAGCTGAAGCTCAAAAGCAAATTTCAGAGTTAAAGATTCAAGTAATTGATACAAATCGTTTGCTGAATAATGTTTTAAATTCTCAAGTGTTCACAAGCTTTCTGGCTAAAGATGAGAATTTTGAAAAGATGTCTGATAAGACAGCTTCACCTCCTGCTCATATCAAAGAAGCATTCAAAGAAGTGAAAGAGAAGGTTGAAGATTTTGATTATTCAAAGGTTTCATCATCTAATTCTGGGGAAGAGAAGGTTGTGCAGAAAATGAAAACCAAGAAGCATAAGAAGAAGAAATGCAAGAAATCTGAGATTCCTCCAGCTCTAATATTTGTTTCTGGTTCATCTTTAGCTAATAATGAGAAATCAGCTACTTCGAGTGAAAAGATTCGTTCTCAACCTGAATTTAATGAGACGATCTTCTTTGAAAAGATAAATCTTAGAGATATCAAAGCTAAATTTTCTAAGTTGGTAAAGGATAGACACCAGAATTCAAATTCTGAGGAAAAGATTTCAGGAAAGCATGTTGGTTTAGGTTTTAAAGCACTAAATGTGAAAGCTGAGGAGGTTCTAGCATTATCATCCCAAGATTTGAAGAAATTGAAGATGAAACAAGTGAAGAAGGAAGTTTTTAAAGCTGAGAAGGTTCAACCGGAGCGTTTCTACAAGCTCAAAGGTTCCGATCAGATTTTCTTTGACAAAGAGTTTCCTCTTCATTGTGTCGATGCTCGGAAAATTTCCGAAGTTTTTGAGAAAAGGGTTGATTCAAGAGTCTTGAAGAATCAAAATGCCAAATGTTCTTCTGATGGTTCTTATTCTCGAAGCCCAACATCAAAATGGGTTCATGATCACAGGCATCAGGTATATGATTCTAATTTGGATCATGTTCGAGATATTCATATTTGTGATTCTGTGCATGCACCTAAAAGGTGGGACAAATCAGAACGTATATGCTATGTTTGCCGCCAAAAAGGGCATATGGCTAAAGATTGTCCACTTCCTACTAAATCAAATCAAAGGTTTCAACAGAAACCAGTTTTTGGTAATTCTGTCAACCCAAAGTTTGTTAATGAACAAGGCAGAGTTTTTGATGAATGTGAACCTACATTCTTCTAAAACAAAAACTTTTTGTTCCTAAGATTCAAAAGGTACAAAATGTAGGTTCTTCATCACAGTCACCTGTGATTGATTTATCAAAAACTGAATTATCAAAACAAACACATTTTGGAAACCAAAGGTGGTTCCTAAGCAAAATCAGGACACTGGTCGACCAGAAGCGATCCGCTTCGGGTCATTTATGAACTAATCAGTTTTGACCAGTGTGCAGGTACTTCTAGTAGACCTATCAACGATTGAAAAGTTGTTGATGGAGGTGTATTCTGCTTAACTTAAATTTCATGATATATCTTTCTAACTTGCAAATTTTCTAAAATCTAACACTGCAAGATATCCGTGTTGATTGATCAATTTTATTTCTTTATGCTTTTTTTCATTAAAAATCCAAAAATAGCATCTTGTTTTTATAAACTGAAAATCCAAAAATAGGGTTTTCAATTTAAGGGGAAGAAATGCATGTAATGGGAGAATTGTGAAAGTGCATGTTATGGGAAAGACGTGAATACATGCAAAATATATAAAATTTTGAGAAATTGATCATTGGGAAATGATGGTACATTGGCTTACGTATCTAACTCATGAATAGAATAGATGAAATGCCCATAAGATCATTGGTTGATATGTTTGGTAGGCTCGGCGAATCAGAAAGTATTCAGATGAGATATACACTAAATACTAATGCTTGACCATGTGGATAACATCTTGATGCGTAGTTCATGACAAAAAGAAAAATAAGTGTGAAAATCAAAATGAGAAGTCACTGTGTATATGAAATTGCTTGAGCGTGTGGATCTTCTACTTAGTCGATATGAAATCAATGTATAACGAGTTGAAACACAAAGAGTAAATACAAACAGGCTTTGTATTAACCACAGAGAACCACAGAGTACACTTAGAGAATGTATGACCCGAAAAGCTACTGAATCTATACAAGACAAACCTATATATAGGCTGAAATCACAACTGGCCGAACCTCAGGTTCGGCCAAGCCTCGGCGGCTCCGAACCTGGAGTTCGGCCATAGTTCGGCCAGACCTAAACTTGTACGTTCCGTCTTGTATTCGATACTTCACATGACGATCAGGAACCATGTATCAACAAACTCCCCCTCGGCATGTGCAGTATCATTCCTCTTCTCAAAACTTGTATCTTGTATCTTCAATCAAACTCTTCCTCTTCTTTGATGAAAGATTCGATCTTGAATACTTGACATTACAACGTGTGTAGTCTCATTATCAACAATCTTCAGAAGACTTGAAGTTGTGATATTCTCTTTTCACTTAGAAACCTGCCAACATAAATAATCTTGGTGCAAAACGTCTCTTCGAGACTCCAAGATATCATGTTTTTGAAAAAGATGTTGTATTTCGTGTTGATCAATCGAAAACAACTCAGAAACAAAATCTTTTTGGCTTTTAGGAACTTTACATCCAAACACACCTAAAATCTTTTTGATATTTTCTTGATAAGAAAAATAAATGCAATACAGAATCAGACACTATTTTTGTCTTTTGTGAGAAAGATCACGACTTGGGATCATATTGGTCATAACATGCTGAACTACATTTCAATTTCAATTATTGAAGCACATAAGCCATGCCGATTGCAGATATAATTTGTCCAAATTTAAACTCTGGCACAATCATACTCATAACATCTGGATATGTTAAGGTATTTATTAGATATGCATTGACCAGTGTACCCCACACTTTCAGACATACTCAGATATGCTTTGCTTATCACATTTTGTGATTTCATTTGTGACTTTAATCACACAAGGATTGTATTCATGATATTGTCAACTGTGTTCCATGCAAAAAGAAATAAGAACGTTAAATCGTCTACCTTAAGGTCGATCTTTCGATACGCAGATAAGGCCTCGGATTTAACAAAATAAGAAAATAAAAACAAGTTGAAGTTGTATAACTCAACAACAATCAGGTCGGTACTCCCGTACACGCAGAGAAAGTCCGATGAGTTATACGAAACACCAAAGAAAATAAAGCAGAACGTCAAACGAACAACGATCAGGTCGGTCTTTCGACACGCAGAGAAAGTCCGATCGTTTGACAAAATAAAGAAAATCAAACAAGTTTAAATCTTTGCAAAATGAACACATGTATACACAGTGACTTCTCATTTTATTTTTCACATAACTTTTCTTGATATATCATGAGATATGCATCAAGATGTTGTCCACTAGGTCAAGCATCAGATTTAGTGTATATCACATTCGTATACTTTCTGATTTGCCGAGCCTACCTTGCACATCGATCAAATGGTCTTATGGCTTTTTCACTTACTTTATCCATGAGTCAGACATTGTCAGCCAATGTACCATCATTTCCCAATCATGTCGGATACAATTTCTCATTTTTCAATGTTTTTGGCTTTTTGCAATTTTAATGTTTTTGTCTTTTTCAAATTTCTCCCCCTAAAAATGATAATTCTATTTATAGATTTGCATTTTTACGATTAGAAAAACCACACACTATGTTTGTATTTTTGCAAAAACAAACTCCCCCTCAAAATGAGACGGAGTGAAAAACCAAGAAAAATTGATCAACCAACACGAATACTTTCAGTTTAGCATTTGTGAAAACACAATTAATTTTGAAAATCAAATTAATTAGAACAGATATTTCACAATCAGCAATTATCCAATCACTGAAAGGTCTTCCTGAAACACCTGTTGACACCAAATAAATCATTAGTCGCTCTGGGATCGACCCGATGTAACATCGTCGGGTCGCCCGGTGTCTTCCACAAAGTCATTGTTGGCCTTGGAAACAACTTTTGGTTTCCAAATTTGTAAAATTGTAAATTTTTTATCAGAACCTGAATCAGATTCAACCGACGTACTTGGTTTAGACCAAGACGATTGACGATTAGATTGTATCTTTGAGGACCATGGTTCATCAAAAATTTGACCTTTGTTATCCACATATTTGGCAGTTTTGTGAATATATGCAGTCGTCGGACAATCAGCAGCAAGATGTCCAGGTTGACGACAAACATAACAAAGTCTTTCTCGAAAATTGTTTGAAAATGATTTTGATTTTGAAAAACCAGATGAATGCTCAGAATCAAAATTATCAAAGAAATCATCAGAGGAATCATACCTAGGAGATGGACTCCTTGAAGATGACGATCTTCCAGAAAAGTAAGTGAATTCCTTCTGAGATGGTGATTTCTGTGCATTCTTTACTTTAGGAGCCTTGGCAATTTTCACCGGTTTCTTTGTGGGAATAAATTCTTCCTTCACAACAAACCCCAGACCTTTGTGTTTGGAGCCTGAAACCATTAAAGTACTTGAAGAAGAACCCGAAGCTTCTCTCGCCTTAGCATCACAAGTAAACTTGGCTTTGATATCCTTCAGCCTGTTCTTCTCAACCAAGACTTTTTCTTCTTCAGTTGCAGATGAAGAACTTGACACAACCTTATCAAATATCTTCTCATTCGCTAACAAAACAGACTTTGACACAAAGTTTGGAGCTTCGCCCAACGGCTTTTCTTTCCTTTTGGATTTAGATTTGTTCTTCTTGGGTGGAGTAGCAAACGTGAAATAATCCTGCAATTCATCTTTGGAATCAATCGGAGCAGCAGTAACTTCAGTTAAATCCACTGGTTGAGGAACCAAGTGAACATCAGATTTCTGAGAACTATCTGAACTCTGATCCTGCTTATATAAGAAATTTAGCATTGTAGGCGATAAATTGCAATTCTTCACTTGCCGCTTCAATTCCAAAATCTCCAATTTTAAATCATTGATCTGTTGTTGAGCATCAAACACTTCTTTTTGTGACTTGATGAACTTGGCATTGAGATCATCATATTCATAAGTTTGTAGCTTTCGGATCTCACATTCAGCAAATAACTCTTCAAGAACACTTTCTCTCTTTTTCTTGTAAATCTCAACATCTTTAGTTAAGACTTCATTTTTGTCACGATAGATAGTATTCTCATCTTGAAGCATTGAAATCTTGTTTTGAAGCTTTTCTACAGTAACAGCAGCTGTAGCAATAAGAGCAGTAGCTTCTTCATACTTTTTCTGAACAGGATAACTTTTCTCAAACAAATTTTCAAAGTCTTGAGCTGCATCTAAAGCTTCAGCCTTTGCTTTCTCACATTCTTCAGCCAATGCTGCTTTCTCTGTTAAAACATCTTCATGAACATGAATCAACTCATAATACTTCTTCTGAAAATCTTCTAAATCTTGCTTTAACACCACTATCTCTTCAGTTGAAATTTGATGACTTTGTTCAAAACTAGCAATCTCCTGAAGAAATTTCTTACATTTAAGACATTCAGTCTCTTCAACCTTTGAATTCTCAGAGACTCTAGGTAATTCTTCTTGAACCAGAGATACACTTGAATAAGAATCGGAATCAGTTAAAATGCTATCATCATCAATATGACGAACAGTCAAAGCAATTGCAGGTTTAGAATTATTCCTTTTAGCTTCAGTATCTGCATACCATGCAAACTCACTTGAATGTGAAAACGTATTGGTCCAATCATGAACAACATTAGCAGATTTAATCTCAACCTTCTCAGCTTTATTTGGGGAATGATAAACTAAATGTGCATGTTGACCAGTCTTCAACTTAGCATTTGCAGAACTTGGACATTCTCTAGCAAAGTGACCATAATTTGAACATTTGTAGCATTTCACCTTCGACTTATCCAAACCAATCTTGCCTTCCTGATTCAGTCTCTTCTTACCAGTTCTATTGAAAAACTTCTTTGTTCTTCGAACCAACATAGCATACTGCCAATTGAGATCCATTTCTTCCAAATGATCATAATCAATCTGATCATAATCTTCATTCGCTAACTCAGCATTACTCATAGCACCCGTGATAACACCAAAATACGAAGATACCAATGCAGACATTAATGCATTATAATCATCAACAGTTTGAACAGATAATGCAGTTTGATTTGAAGAACTCGGAACAGAAACATTACAACCAGCAGAAGAATAACTTGAAGATTCAGATTTACCTGCCAGAAATGCTGTAGGGGGTGCAGAATTAGGAATATTCGATTTCCCAGCATTCATTGTAGAATCATTTTCACCATGATACACTGCAGGATTCTGAATTTGTGTAGGAAGAGACTTGTTCACCATCAACTCCATATCCCTAGCCTGAATTCTTTGAACTAAATCATTGAAAGACAATCCTTGAAAATCCTTGTCATGAGTAATCATCATAACATAATTCTCCCATTTTTCAGGTAAAGCTTCCAAAATCTTCTCTTTCATATCAGCTTCGTCTTTAGTAAGATTCACCAAGCGCATTTCACTCATCAGATGAGCAAATCTTGCAATCAGATTGGGAATCGTTTCATTCTGATAATGTTTAAAGCTGTCAAACTCTTTCTTCAAAACCTTTTGTCGACTTTTCTTGTACTGGTCATTGCCTTCACATCTTTTCTCTAAGGCATCCCATAAACTTTTCGATGTGTAATTACCAGCAAATTGATGAAGTAATTCTTTAGGCAAAGCCATCGTTAAAGTACCATATGCCTTTTTCTCAGCTTGATAAGCTTTCTTTTGTTCAGAAGACATTTTTCTTTGAAGGATAGGTTCACCAGTTTCATCTTTAGGATAAACATATTGCTCAGTGAACGCTAACCACATATCAATGTCATTTGTATCGACATATGCTTCAAATCGTTTAACCCAACTATGAAAATCTTCCAACTTTAGCAATTTGGGAACTTTCTGACTTGTTCCAATTTCATTATCATAGTTCATCATCGTTTGCATAGTCGCTTGAACTGAGTTTTGAATAGCCGCGAATGCTTGAAAATCGGACATTTTCGAAACACAAGTTACTGTTCACTCCGAACCTCCTCCGAACCTAATAAACCCTCCGAGCTTCCTCCGAACTTGGTCCGAACTCAAACATAGTCCGAACTCTCTCCGATCTCTCACCAAACCTCGTTAACTCCGAAGCCCTCCGATCGAGCTCCGAACTTTCACCGAATACCTCCGAACGTACTCAGAACCTTGTGTTCGGAGCGGTTAGACCGAATGTACTCCGAACTTGGAGTGCGGAGCAGTTACGCCGAACCTCAAGTTCGGCCGAACGCGAATTTTCGGAAGAACTTGGAAAAACTCACTGAAATTGACACCTATCGAGCTGTAAACACTCAATCAACTGAAAATGAGCAAACACAGACATATTTGACGTAAATCATGATGTTTTGAACAAGAATTTTTGAGAAATGAAGATGAACAACGAGTTTTGAAAGTTAAAAACGTGAATTTGAACTCGATAACTCGAAAAACAATGATCTCCGACTAGTAGAGTAAACCAAATGCTCTGATACCACTTGAAATTGCTTGAGCGTGTGGATCTTCTACTTAGTCGATATGAAATCAATGTATAACGAGTTGAAACACAAAGAGTAAATACAAACAGGCTTTGTATTAACCACAGAGAACCACAGAGTACACTTAGAGAATGTATGACCCGAAAAGCTACTGAATCTATACAAGACAAACCTATATATAGGCTGAAATCACAACTGGCCGAACCTCAGGTTCGGCCAAGCCTCGGCGGCTCCGAACCTGGAGTTCGGCCATAGTTCGGCCAGACCTAAACTTGTACGTTCCGTCTTGTATTCGATACTTCACATGACGATCAGGAACCATGTATCAACAGTATACATGTGTTTATTTTGCAAAGATTTAAACTTGTTTGATTTTCTTTATTTTGTCAAACGATCAGACATTCTCTCGCGTCCACAAAACCGACCTAATTGTTGTTCGTTTGACGTTCTGCTTTATTTTCTTTGGTGTTTCGTATAACTCATCGGACTTTCTCTGCGTGTATAGGAGTACCGACCTGATTGTTGTTGGGCTATACAATTTCAACTTGTTTTATTTTATTTATTATGTTAAATCCGAGGCCTTATCTGCGTATTGAAAGATCGACCTTAGGGTAGACGATTTAACGTTCTTATTTCTTTTTGCATGGAACACAGTTGACGATATCATCAAAATATTATACTTTGTGAAAAATTCACAAGTGTAATCACATAAAGAGAAAAGGAAAAAGAAAAAGAAAAAGAAAAAGAAAATGTCCGAATATGTCTGATAGTGTGGGATACACTGGTCAAAGCAAACCTAATCAATATCTTAACATATCCAGATGTTATGAGTATGATTCTGCCTGAGTTTAAGATGGACAAATTATAACGGCAAACAGCATGGCTTATGTGTTTCAATTAGTTGAATTGAAGTGTAGTTCAGTGCGTCATGTTCAATATGATCCGATATAGTGATCTTTCTCATACCAAAAATAGTGTTCGATTCTTAATTGCAGTTTCATTTCATAACAAGAAAAGTACAAAAGATTTGTGGTGTGTTTTAGTATAAATTTGAAAAATCAAAAAGATTTTAGGTTTGTTTTGATTTAAATTTTCTAAAAGCAAAAAATATTTTGTTTCTACTTTATTTTCGATCTGATCAACACGTGATACAAAATCAAATTTGCAAAATCATTTCTTGGAGTCTCGAAGAAACGTTTTGCGCTAAGATTATTTAAATTTTGAGTAGGTTGCTAAAGTGAAGGAAATCACAACTTTAAGACTTTTGAAGCTGTTCATAAAAGACCAGAGAATCACCAGATATCTTCAAGTATTCAAGATCAAGCTACAATCAAGTTGAGGAAGAGTTTGTTCGAATATTTATTTCATTGAACGAACGGATTCTACACTTGAGGGGGAGTCTGATTGAAGATATAGATTTGAAGATGTTGAAGAGAAGTGCGTCGTGTGAAGTATTCAACCAAGATTCAAGACCCGAGTTCAAGGCAAGGTTTATGGTCTTCCGAACCTGGTCCAAACCAGGAGTTCGGACCTGCTGCCGAACCTGGAGTTCGGACTTGGTTCGGTCAGCAGCTATAAATAGTGAACTTGAGCTTTATTTTAGGTATGAGTTTTGTACGAGTGTTCAGTAAGTGTGTGTTTACCAAAGTGTTCTCTATTTCTGTATCTTTGTGTTTCTGAGTTGTAATTATTCATTGATCAATAAAACAACTCTTAATTACTCGTTTTGTATTCCAAATAGCAAGATTGAGTAGACGATCAAACGCTCACGATTTTTTAAGTGGTATCGAAATGCATGTAAGGGGAAGAAATTGTGAAAATGCATGTTATGGGAAAGACGTGAATACATGCAAAATATATAATATTTTGAGAAATTAATAATTGGGAAATGAAGGTACATTGGCTTACGTATCTGACTCATAAATAGAATAGATGAAAGGGCCATAAAATCATTGGTTGGTATGTTAGGTAGGCTCGGCGAATCAGAAAGTATTCAGATGAGATATACACTAAATACTAAAGCTTGACCATGTGGATAACATCTTGATGCGTAGTTCATGACAAAAAGAAAAATAAGTGTGAAAATCAAAATGAGAAGTCATTGTGTATACATGTGTTTATTTTGCAAAGATTTAAACTTGTTTGATTTTCTTAGTTTTGTCAAACGATCGGACATTCTCTGCGCGTCCACAAGATCGACCTAATTGTTGTTCGTTCGACGTTCTGCTTTATTTTCTTTGGTGTTTCGTACAACTCATCGGATTTTCTCTGCGCGTACGGGAGTACCGACCTGATTGTTGTTGAGTTATACAATTTCAACTTGTTTTATTTTCTTTAATTTGTTAAATCCGAGGCCTTATCTGCGTATTGAAAGATTGACCTTAGGGTAGACGATTTAACGTTCTTATTTCTTTTTGCATGGAACACAGTTGACGATATCATGAAAATATTATACTTTGTGAAAATTCACAAGTGTAATCACACAAAAGGAAAAAGAAAAAGAAAAAGAAAAAGAAAATGTCTGAATATGTCTGATAGTGTGAAATACCCTGGTCAAAACAAACCTAACCAATATCTTAACATATCCAGATGTTATGAGTATGATTCTGCCTGAGTTTAAGATGGACAAATTATACCGGCAATCAGCATGGCTTATGTGTTTCAATTAGTTGAAATTGAAGTGTAGTTCAGTGCGTCATGTTCAATAGGATCGCATATAGTGATCTTTCTTATACCAAAAATAGTGTTTGATTCTGTATTGCAATTTCATTTCATAACAAGAAAAGTACAAAAAGATTTTTGGTGTGTTTTAGTATAAATTTGAAAAATAGAAAAGATTTTATGTTTGTTTTGACTTAAAATTTCTAAAAGTCAAAAATATTTTGTTTCTACTTTATTTTCGATCTAATCAATACGTGGTACAAAATCAAATTTGCAAAATCATTTCTTGGAGTCTTGAAGAAACGTTTTGCGCTAAGATTATTTAAATTTTGAGCAGGTTGCTAAAGTGAAGGAAATCACAACTTCAAGACTTTTGAAGCTGTTGATAAAAGATCAGAGAATCACCAGATATCTTCAAGTATTAAAGTTCAAGCTACAATCAATTTGAGGAAGAGTTTGTTCGAATATTTATGTCATTGAACGAACGGATTCTACACTTGAGGGGGAGTCTGATTGAAGATACAGATTTGAAGACGTTAAAGAGATACTGCACACGACGAGGGGGAGTTTGTTGATACCTGAGAAGTGTGTCGTGTGAAGTATTCAACCAAGATTCAAGACCCGAATTCAAGGCAAGGTTTACTGTCTTCCGAACCTGGTCCGAACCAGGAGTTCGGACCTGCTGCCGAACCTGGAGTTCGGACTTGGTTCGGTCAGCAGCTGTAAATAGTGAACTTGAGCTTTGTTTCAGGTATGAGTTTTGTACGAGTGTTCAGTAAGTGTGTGTTTACCAAAGTGTTCTTTGTGTCTGTATCTTTGTGTTTCTGAGTTGTAATTATTCATTGATCAATAAAACAACTCTTAATTACTCGTTTTTTATTCCAGATAGCTAGATTGAGTAGACGATCCAACGCTCACGATTTTTCAAGTGATATCGAAATGCATGTAAGGGGGAGAAATTGTGAAAATGCATGTTATTGGAAAGACGTGAATACATGCAAAATATATATAATTTTGAGTAATTGATCATTGGGAAATGATGGTACATTGGCTTACGTATCTGACTCATGAATAGAATAGATGAAAGCGTCATAAGATTATTGGTTGATATGTTTGGTTGGCTCGGCGAATCAGAAAGTATTCAGATGATATATACCCTAAATACTAATGCTTGACCATGTAGATAACATCTTGATACGTAGTTCATGACAAAAAGAAAAATAAGTGTGAAAATCAAAATGAGAAGTCACTGTGTATACATGTGTTTATTTTGCAAAGATTTAAACTTGTTTGATTTTCTTTATTTTGTCAAACGATCGGACATTCTCTGCGCGTCCACAAGATCGACCTAATTGTTGTTCGTTTGACGTTCTGCTTTATTTTCTTTGGTGTTTCGTATAACTCATCGGACTTTCTCTACGTGTACGAGAGTACCGACCTGATTGTTGTTGGGTTATACAATTTCAACTTGTTTTATTTTCTTTATTTTGTTAAATCCGAGGCCTTATCTGCGTATTTAAATATTGACCTTAGGGTAGACGGTTTAACGTTCTTATTTCTTTTTGCATGGAACACAGTTGATGATATCATGAAAATATTATACTTTGTGAAAAATTCACAAGTGTAATCACACAAAAAGAAAAGCAAAAAGAAAAAGAAAAGCAAAAAGAAAAAGAAAAAGAAAATGTCTGAGTATGTCTGATAGTGTGGGATACACTGGTCAAAGCAAACCTAATCAATATCTTAACATATCTAGATGTTATGAGTATGATTCTGCCTGAGTTTAAGATGGACAAATTATACCGGCAATCAGCATGGCTTATGTGTTTCAATTATTTGAATTGAAGTGTAGTTCAGTGCGTCATGTTCAATATGATCCGATATAGTGATCTTTCTCATACCAAAAATAGTGTTCGATTCTTAATTGCAATTTCATTTCATAACAAGAAAAGTACAAAAAGATTTTTGGTGTGTTTTAGTATAAATTTGAAAAATAAAAAAGATTTTAGGTTTGTTTTGATTTAAATTTTCTAAAAGCCAAAAATATTTTGTTTCTGCTTTATTTTCGATCTGATCAACACGTGATACAAAATCAAATTTGTAAAATCATTTCTTAGAGTCTCGAAAAGACGTTTTGCGCCAAGATTATTTAAATTTTGAGCAGGTTGCTAAAGTGAAGGAAATCACAACTTCAATTCTTTTGAAGTTGTTGATAAAAGACCGGAGAATCACCAGATATCTTCAAGTATTCAAGATCAAGCTACAATCAAGTTGAGGAAGAGTTTGTTCGAAGATTTATTTCATTGAACGAATGGATTCTACACTTGAGGGGGGAGTCTGATTGAATATACAGATACAGATTTGAAGATGTTGAAGAGATACTGCACACGAAGAGGGGGAGTTTGTTGATACCTGAGAGGTCCGTCGTGTGAAGTATTCAACCAAGATTCAAGACTCGAGTTCAAGGCAAGCTTTACTGTCTTCCGAACCTGGTGGACATTGGGTAACTAACCCACCCGCAGGGGGTAATTCCGCTCCATAAGTAGGATCATCTAACGCGTAAAATTTAAGAAAACGAAGAAAATCTGGTTTCTTCCAATTGATAGGGTACTTAGACACTGAAGACATGGCGAGCAAAAAGAGAACGAAAGAAGAAAGAAGTTTCGATAAAGCGAGAAAGTTGCAGAAAAAGCCTTTAGGATTTTCGAAGGAGGAAGAAGGTAAAAAATAAAATGAGGGGAGAAGGGGTTTAAATACTTAAACTGTTGACAACCCACACAATCCCCGCCGTTAAAACTGATCAGGTAGAACGCGAGGATGATGACACGTGGAAGTGACAGTTGTAAAAAGTTGTGAGAAAAACTCTTGGTTACCCTCGGGCGACACAAGTCCCTACGAAATAGTAAAATCAGAATGACGTCCCCTACCGCCGAAAAGCAGGGACTGATGGCTGACATTTGACAACCAACATTAAATGCTTCTTTTCCCCCTATTTTTCACAAAAAAATTCCATTCTTATCCGAATCATAGGAATTAAATATAATATCCCCCAGAAAAGGTGAATATTGTCAGCATCTACAAATGATAAAAGAAAATGACAACACATCAACAAATAAAGGGTCCCGCATTATATGCCATCCGCCAAAACAATGGTCATGCAAAGACTTCCACCAAAAGTTCCTTCCGCCAAAGTCACCAAAGCAGCTTCAGCCACCACAAATGCCCGCAAAAAAAATCTCCCACTCATATTCCCGCGCTAACACTTACGCACAGGACTAGGGAAGACTTGAAGAGGATAGATATCGAATCTATCCTTTGGGCCTAAAATCCAACACGCCTTGAAGCCCAATAGTTGATTGGGTCAGCCCACAAGTACTTCTTAGACTTGTGAGAAAAAGAGCTCAAAGCACCAACGCGCGTGAAAGACATACGTACACATACACATGTCGTTGTGCATTAAATTATCCACCAAGGAATGGTCCCCACTATAACAAACCCACATTCTGCATGTGGTCCTGGACCAATGAGGAGGTGACACGCGTAACAGAGAAACACCTGAATTATTCCCTCACGCGCCGTTACCTACGCGTGCTGACGTCATTTGAAACCCTAATAGTGAGCCTATAAATAGTAAACTATAGATCATCAGTACAGGTACATTATCTCTTTCACTCTCACTCTCTCCATACTCAGTTTCTCTCATACCGATAACTTACTCTCATGCCGGAGGGCCGAACAGGGGTCCCTCTCCGGCTCACCTTGTAACGCCCTAACGCGTTGTTCTAGTGTGCATGTTTTCCATCATCTAATCGGAGTTGGTTCACTCGAAAAGCCTTAGAGATCATCATTCACCCTTTTCCTAGTTTCGGTGACTTTTGTTCTCTTCACCTACCGATATTGAAAATGGAGAAAACAATCAGATGAATCCGGCGACGGAGCTGGAGCTAAAGGTGAAGGTGGAGATGGAGGAATCGGAAAGTGTTTCTCCCACTGATTCAACATATACGCAGAGTAAACAATGATCGAAATTCCAATGAATGTTTGGAAGAAAATGAGGAATTTGAGAATGAATGCCACAAATGAATGGCAACATGGAGTCCTCATTTCTTCGACGAGTTCGTTGATTTTGCAGAGAATAAGAAAATCGCGGCCCAATCAAACCCTAGCTTCCGATTAATTTTGTTTCTTGTTCCTTTCCCTTTTCTGTTTCTTTTCATTCTTTTTTGGGCGGAAAAATCTAAATTAAGTAAATAAATGTGAATATACCTGAAAAAGATGATACGGTTAGAGCCGGAGATGAACAAATACTTCTCTTTGAATCACTTTCGTTTGAAATCTAACCGGTAGTAGCTAGTTAATGTATCTCCGTTTCTAGAGAAATCGAATCGGTTCTAAACCGGTTCCTTTTATGAAGAAAAACCTAAAACTGTGAAAACAGTTACTAAAGTATTCCTGAAAAATATACGCTAATATGATACGGTTAGATACGAAGATTAACAAATAGTTTTCTTTTAACCCGTTGAAAAATCGGTTTCATTTTAAATCTATCCGGTAGTAGTTAACGCATTGAGTTTTTAACCAAAATGATGTTAGTGGAAAATTTATTTCCCAAAATGGTGTTCATACAAGATAATTTACAAATATAGTGTTTTATAGATGGTTGCATCTTCTCACTCCAACTCCCATTGAAGAAATTTAAATTTTTAATATTTAAAAGAGATTATTCAATAAAATTTTAATTTTAATTTTCAGTCAATTAAAATGTGTTGATACCTAATCTATGTGTCGTGTGAAGTATCGAGTTGCATCAAGTCAAGAACAAGTTCAAGTCAAAGTGTGACTGGCCGAACCTGGTCCGAACCTGGAGTTTGGATCAGGGCGAACCTCAGATTCGGCTGAGGTTCGGCGGGTCAGTATAAATACATGTTTGGTCTTTGAATTCTATACGAGTTCTAAGCGTAAGAGATATCCATAAGTGTGTGTTTCTATGGTCTACACTATGTGTCTGTTCTCTGTGATTTTGATTGTAATTATTCTTCTATAGATCAATAAAACAATCATTATAATTACTTGTTTCGTATCCGAATAGCTAGATTGAGTAGACGATCCGATGGTCATAACTTTTCAAGTGGTATCAGAGCTTTCAGGTTCATTCTACTGAATTGTGGTTGCTATTTTCAGATTTTTGAAACACTTTGGTGTTTTTCGAGTGTGTTTACGTGAGTTCAATCATATCTGTCAAGTTTCATGTGTCAATTTTGTTCCTAAATCATTCTTCATCACTTTTTTCCGATCAACCGCTGCGAGTCTCGTCAAAATTCGTCCAAATTCGAACTTTTTGAGAAAACTATGTTGCTGTTCGGACTAACCGTCGTCCGAACTTGAGGTTCGGCAGAATAACTGCTCCGAACTTAGAGTTCGTCTAGGGTTTGTTGAGAGTTTGGAGTATCTTCTGGTTCGTTTAAGGTTCGTTCGAAGTTCAGCGTGTTTTCTATTCGGAAGAGGTTCGGGTCTTGTTTGGTGAGAGTTCGTTGAGGGTTCGGTGGTATTACATTCGGAAAGGGTTCGTTCGAGGTTCGGTTAAGGTTCGGTACATTGTTAAACTTCGAGAAGAGTTTGGCCAATCAGATTTTTTGAATTTTTCTACGATGTCGAAATTTCAAGCTTTAGCCGCGATGTAGAGTGCGATGTAGACTATGATGAATTTTGATAACGAAAGTGGAACAAGTCATAAAGTTCTCAAGTTATTGAAGTTGGAAGATTATCAGAATTGAAAGCAACGATTTTCTTCTTATATAAGCACGAATGATATCGATTTGTGGATTCCAATCAAGAAGCTTTATCTGTAACAACCCGTAAGTTTCCAAGGACTTAAAACGATAATATATACTTATGTGTTAACTGTTCACTTGCAACGTGCCAATCTTATCATAATTACTTTCATTTACAATAGGAATATAGCCTTGACGTAGCCTTAGTTCATGTTGTAAACAATAATTGAACATGAAGACTTCTTTGCACGGAATGGTCGCTGGAATTTCAATAATAATAAAGCGACTAACCGAACTCATTTATCAAAATTACCAAACTATGTGGTAAACGTTAAACATGATCCCATCATCTTGTGGATTATCATTATTTTCATTTTCATTTTACGTTCACTTAATTCATTTAAACTATAAGTTACATTTTATCAACCTTAGTCATTTTATGACACACATTCCTTAGATATAACTTATATAAACAATTACATAACCAAATAACAATGTGTTTAGACAATGACAACGCAAACGAGACTTGTGATCCATTCCTTACGTAAACTTCGATTTATTTCACGTCCAAAGCAATTTATTAAACCTTAATAACGTTCACGACACTTGTATTTTCACATGCATGCAATATATATATACATGCAACGTAAACATTCCATGTTATTAACCTTTGAGTGTTTTCATTCCAAACCAAGTTACTTTTTTTTATTAAAATTGTAACGTCGTGAATAAATATTTTATAAAACCTTCAAGAGTCGTTTTGATTTATTTATTTCCCTCGTTCCTTCACGTTTAAACCAAAAATCACCTTGCCCCCTCTCCATCGTTTTTCTCTCTTCGTGACCCGGCCTCCCCACGGGTTCGAACTCGTGACCCGTCCCCTTTCTCTTGGCCGGTTACGACACAACCACAACCACCACCTTCATTAGCTACTTGTTGGTTTGTGTTGATTCCTAAGATACCAATTCCATCAACCTTTACACCCTACCAAGTCACCTCCTTCTAGCCTCAACATGTAGGTGGCTAGTTGTCCCCTCAAGTACATGAGTTCTATGGACCAAAGGTCCATAGTTTCCCACCAAAACCCCTCTCTCTTTCCCTTCTAGTTGCAACCATGTTTCACTCTCTTTACACCCACATAACACAAGCATCCAAGACCCTTGACCCTCCTTGGAAAGCCCTTGAACCGCCCAAACACAAGGCTCGAACCCGAGCCCTACTTTTCTCTTTTTCGGTTCACAAACACAACACACACACACTTATACTTAGACTTTTGATTACCTTCTCATCTTACTAGATATTTATCAACCAAACCAAGTCCCAAACACTTCTAACTCTCTCTTTCTCTCCCTCTAAACCGTCTCTCTCTCTCTCTCGGTTCTATTTGGACCGAAACCCACCCCCACACAAACTAAAACACTTCCTTTTCTCATTTAACTCTCACACTTATTCACCTTTTAGATAATCTAACTTCATTTATCACACTCATCACTCAAGAACTTCTCTCTTTGCTCCTCCTTCTCTCTAAAACCGTAAGCCCCCCTCTCTCTCTACTCTCTCTCTAAATTTCTTAAACATCTCTTATACTCTTGACATTTCATGGTGCTAGGAAGCAAGAACATTCAAGAGTAACCATCATCATCATCATTTTCGGCCATCATCATCCTCCAACAAGGTTTCATCTTCATTTCTTCTAGTTAAATCTTGTCTTAACAAGTATCCATAGTTCTTTTGTTTAACTAGAACACTCCATTAGCAAGTCATTGTCTAAACACCATTTTGAACCATAGAAGCTTACTTACTTGTATTCAACTTCATGTTTCACCATAGATCTTGCCACTAGAAACTCATGATAGTATTTACTTACATTATTATGTTCAATAATTAGTTTGGTTAGACTTTTACACAAGTATTTGCTTAGGTTGCCATTTTAGACATTAACTTTGCACTTATCATGTATTATGTGTAGATCTTGTAACTTTGGACCCCTTGATGCCTATGACACGTTTTTAGACCCTTAACATAGTCAAAATATGATATCTTGGACTTTAGAAAAGTTACTAGTGCTTAAACTCACCATAGCAAACTTTTGCATACAAAAGTACACCTTAAAACCCTAGAAATTGCTTTTCGCTAAAGATCCATTTAGACCAGAAACTTTTGACCTTTTAACAGTAGGTTGTGATGGTTAAAGTGAACCTAAGACATATCCAAAAGATCCCTTTATAAATTACTTGAATTTGGGCACAAACCGGGACTAAAACCGACACCCGACGGGCCCGGAAACACCGTTTTTATAAAGAAACTCAAATCTGGTCCAAATGAACTCATAGGGTTATTTTAATGATGAAGAAATGTTTACAAATGCTTATGGTGAATTTAGGAACCTAACGGTGTCATTTAACGGGCAAACGGGACCAAAACGGCAAAACCGGCACTAAATACACAAAACCGGCAAACTAATGCAAACCGACACTTAAAATAATTATCCACCCATTTTGGAAAGAAAGTAATCATATTTTATTAAACTTGATTGATTTCTAACTTAAACGGATAAATATCGTGTAATCGGCGGTTACCGCGAAATCGCCCGATTTTTGGCTAACTAGTCAAAATAACCAATTTTCATATGAAAACCTTCATTTTAACTAAATATTTATTTCTATAAATATTTACCATATTTAAATATTATTTGGGAATTTTTATATATTTTATTTAATTAAAAATGTATACTTTACATTATTTCCAAATAAATACATAACCGGATACACTTACCTTGATTTTCAAATCACTTAGCCTTAAGGCTACCATGACGTCAAGACTTGACCTACCTAATTGGAGTGACATTAATGTCAACCCAATTACTTATCATATTGCATGTCTTATAATTATCTAGGCTTGCATTTTCATTGATCGTGCTACCGATTTCCATCACTGAATCATGTGAGTTTTCACGGCCCCTTTTTCCTTTAACTATTTTATCTTTGGGGGAGAATTCATACATACATTTTTCCATGTTAGACAATCAGACCTTGTTATCATAACTGTTTCATGTGCTTTTCCATTGTCCACACTTGTTATCTCATGTTCATTCATGCTATAACCCAAACCCCACTATTAACTGAATCCGATTAATTATCATTTGCAAACGGTAACGTTTGAAAAGATCTATTGGGTTAACGCCCCTGCTCTGATTGGTCGCTCCAATCGTGACTCCGTCTTTTGTCAAAGAGTACAAATTGTTATGTCATATCTATTCGGTACCAAACGGACAATAGGTACCAAGAGTGGGTAAACAGTCAGTTTCGGTATTCAGAGTACATGGTAACATTATCAACTAGTCTTATCAAATATTGTCAACTATTAACATGCACCATTTCTAATTACTATTTTCGCTCAACCTTTAACTGCTAGCACTTTAAACCTGTGAAACTCACCAACAATTATTTGTTGACCGTTTTCTCGTATGAATTCTCAGGTACTTAAACTTAATTGCTGTGCATGCATCGGACCTGCTTGCTTGTTTCCTGCCTTTGCATCTTAGGATTTATCATTTGTTTCTGGAGTATGGTTTAGCTTTTGGAGATTTTCCTGACATAACGCCTAACGGTGTCATGTCCTAAAAATCTTTTGAAACTTATGTGTTGTAAACTTAAAACCATTTACTTTTCTCATTACAATTAATCCGCTGCGTAATGATATTGGAAAAACTCCTATTTACTCCAACAATTTAACATTTTCCAAAACGACTCTAGTTGTTGAACCATCCAGAGTACGTTCGTAACCTTGATTGTGATAACCTTTTTCGCATCCCGACACAAATCTTACAGGGTGTGACATTATCAACATCCGACTGATCAAGGATATTTCAAGGAAGTTCATACCTTCGACATTGCTGAAAAGAAATCATACGAGCTTAAACAAAAAGTTTCGGTTATCTTACGATGGCATTACCCACTGAGTTGTTACATCAATTTAGTACGTGCAAGAAATCAAAACAATTGTGGGATGTTTTATCGGCTAAATGCGAAGGTAATGATGACTACAAGAAGAGTCGAAAAAATGTGTTAAATATAGAATTTGATAATTTTCAACATTATGACAATGAAAACATTACCGCTCTTGTTTCACGGTTTTTACATCTGATTAGTGAACTAAAGGTAGTTGGAATTGAGAAAACCGATGCAGATTTGAAAGAAAAGATTATGGAAGCTTTGCCTGAAAAGTGGGAAAACTATGTTTTGTTACTCACTCATAATAAAGAATACTCTACATTGATATTTCATGAGCTTACTGGAAAACTTCATGCTCGGGAAATGGAAATGTTAAATTCAAAGAAGTCAACAGCAACGTTAGAAAAATCCTGAGTTGTATCATGGAGAGAATACTGCTAGTATGAATGCTAAAGCTAAACCAAATCTGAGTTCTACACCAAGTGTTCCTTTTATGGCTGGAGTTTCTGGAAATTCTGATTCTTCAAAAGGTTGCAGTTTTACCATTCCAAATTTCAAAAATAAGAATGCCTTATCTGCTGAAACAACCGAAGAGTATGCTAAAATGATTTCTGCCTTAATTACATCATCTTTTGGGTTGGTTATCAAGAATGTTGCTGATGCAAAGATTATGAGGGATGATCTTGATGATGATCAATTGAACGAATTAGATTTAGCTTGGCAATATGCTATGCTAGGTCAAAGATCAAAAAGATTTTTTAAGAAACATGGCAAGAGTTCATCTGATTTCAATGGCAAATTGGGATTTGATAAATCCAAGTTGAAGTGTTACAAATGCTCAAAGCTTGGACATTTTGCTAAAGAATGTCAACAAGCACATGTTAGCAAACCCGGTTTTACACAATCATCATCAAGTAATGCAACCAAGACAGCTTTAACGAGTCAAAATGATGGTGTTTATGATTGGGGTAAACATTTTGATTCATCTGCTTTGATTGTCACTCATGATCAACAAGCAGATTATTGTTCAGATACAAGTTTAGATACAAGTTCAGCACTGAGTTCCTATGAATCTGCTGAAAACATGGAAAGTTTGTTGAAAGAAAATGCTTCGTTATTGAATAAAATTCAAAAGCTTTCTGAGGAATTCAAGTTGGTTAGTTCTGATTTGGAGGTTTCTAAGGAACATGAGAAGGAATTAGTTTTGAAAAATGAATGTTTGATTACCGAGATCAAATTGTTGAATGAAGTTTTAGAAATATTAAAACAAGATAGAAAGAATGTTGAAGCTACAAATGCAAAGATCTATGAAGAAAGGGATGAGTTGGTTAATGAAGTCAAGAAATGGAAGGATGAAGCAGAAGACGCTGCAAATAATTTTCAAAATCTGTTTGAAAAGTCAAAAATCAAGCTTGATCTGGTTACAAAGAATGCTGAAGAATCTGCTGCTAATATCGACAGTTATCAAGCTGTTATGGAGAAGTATTTAGATGAGAAGCATGAATTGGTAAGTGTGAATAAAGTTCAAACAACGAATTTGGAAATTCAAAAGCGCAATGAAGATAAATTGAAGAAGGAGTTATTTGAAAGGCTAGAAAATCTTCGAATGCAGAAATTTGAAACACATAAAGTTGCAAAAAGGTTAATAGCTACTAAGAAGGAGTTGGCTGAAGCTCAACAGCAAATTTCACATTTAAAGATTCAAGTAATTGATGCCAATTGATTGCTGAATAATGTCTCCAATTCTCAATTGTTCACAAGCTTTTTAGCTAAAGATGAAAATTTTGAGAAGATGTTTGATAAAACTGCTTCACCCCCTGCTCATATCAAAGAAGCTTTCAAAGAAGTGAAGGAAAAGGTTGAAGATTATGATTAATCAAATGTTTCATCATCAATTTCAGAAGAAGAGAAGATTGTGAAGAAAAAGAAAAAACAAGAAGGCTAAGAAGAAAAATGGAAACAAATATGAGATTACTCCTGCTCCAAAGTTTGTTTTTGGTTCATCTTCTGCTGATAATGAGAAATCAGCTACTTAAAGCGAAAAGATTCATTCTCAACCTGAATTTAATGAGACGATCTTCTTTGAGCAAAAAAATATTAAAGATATCAAAGCTGAATTTTCAAAGTTAGCAAAGGTTGGACACCAGAATTTACATTCTAAGGATAAAGTTTTTAGGAAGAATGTTGGTTTGGGTTTTAGGGCACAGAATTTCAAAGCTGAGGAGGTTCCAGCATCAACACCACAAGATTTGAAGAAGCTTAAAATGAAGCAAGTGAAGAATGTTGATGCATGAACCTTGTATGGTCGTTACTGTTAGAATTGTCAAACAGACTGATTTGTCGGAGACATGAACTGGGGTCTGAAACCCAGCCGAACTCCAGGTTCGGAGTTGTCCGAACCTTGGACGAACTCCAAGTTCGGAGGGAGTTCGGACAGAGTTCGGAGCTTCCCAGTTCGGACAGAATAAAGAAGTATAAATAGTTTCGTCTTTGTATTTCTTTGAAAGTTTTTTTCCAGTGTCTTTCCAGTTTAATGTGTTGAGAGGGGAGGTTCTGTCCAACCTCCCCTGGAGCTTAAACGTTTGTATACTCCTTCTGTTTATGTAATCATTCAACACAATATATGACAAAACTTCCGTCTCGATATTATCTACCATAGAATCGATCCGTATATGCTTTTTCAAAGAAGGAAGTTTTCAAGGCTGAGAAGGTTCAACCTGAGCGATTTTACAAACTCAAGGGATCGGAACAAATATTCTCCGACAAAGAGTTTCCTCTTCATTCCGTGGATGCTAGGATAATTTCTGAAGTTTTTGAGAAGAAGGATGCATCAAGAACCTTGAAGAATCACACCGCCAAATTTTCTTTTGATGGTTCTCATTCTCGAAGCCCAACATCTAAATGGGTTCATGATCACCGCCGACAGGTATATGATTCTTTTTCTGATCATGTTCGAGATATTCATGTTTGTAATTCTATGCAGGCACCTAAAATGTGGGACAAAACTGAACGTCTATGTTATGTTTGCCGCCAAAAAAGACATATGACAAAAGATTGTCCACTTCCTGCTGAATCAAAAACAAGGTTTCAAAAGATACCAGTTTTTGGTAAACTTGCCAAACCAAAGTTCTTTGATGAACAAGGCAAGTTTTTGATGAATGTGAACCTACATTCTTTCTAAAACAAAAACGTTTTGTTCCTATGTTTCAAAAGGTTCAAAATATAGGTTCTTTATCACAATTACCTGTGATTGATTCATCAAAAACTGAGTTACCAAAACAATCACAATTCTGGAAACCAAAGGTGGTTTCAAAGCAAAACCAGGACACTGGTCGACCAGAAGTAGTCGCTTCGGGTCAAGTTAAAAACTAAGGACTTTGACCAGTGTGCAGGTACTTCTAGAAGACCTATTGACAATTGTAAAAGTTTTTGATGGAGGAGTATTTTGTTTAACTTAAATTGTTTGCACTATATTTTCTAACCTGCAAATTTTCTGAAAGTCTAAAACTGCAAGGTATCCGTGTTGATTGATCAATTTTTTTTTCTTTATACTTTTTCAATTGATAAGAACCAAAAATAGTGTCGTGTTTTTGTAAAATGAAAATCCAAAAATAGATTTTTTATTTTAAAGGGGAGAAATGCATGTAAGGGGGATAAATTGTGAAAATGCATGTTATAGGAAGAAGATGAATACATGCACAATATATATCAAGAAGGTGAATACATGGACAATATATAAGGAAGTTGAATACATACACAACATATAAAATTTTGAGAAATTGATCATTGGGAAATGATGGTACATTGGCTTACATATCTGACTCATGGATATAGTAGATGAAAGAGCCATAAAATCATTGTTTGATATGTTTGGTAGGCTCGGCAAATCAGAAAGTATTCAGATGTGATATACACTAAATACTTTTGCTTGACCATGTGGATAACATCTTGATGCGTATTTCATGACAAAAAGAAAAATAAGTGTGAAAAATTAATTGAGAAGTCATTGTGTATACATGTGTTCATTTTGCAAATATTTAAACTTGTTTGATTTTATTTATTTTGTCAAACGATCGGAATTTTTCTACGTGTTCACACGACGGACCTGATTGTTGTTCGTTTGACGTTCTGCGTTATTTTCTTTGGTGTTTTGTATAACTCATCGGACTTTCTCTGCGTGTACGGGAGTACCGACCTGATTGTTGTTGGGTTATACAATTTCAACTTGTTTTATTTTCTTATTTTGTTAAATCCGAGGCCTTATCTGCGTATCGAAAGATCGACCTTAAGGTAGACGATTTAACGTTCTTGTTTCTTTTTGCATGGAACACAGTTTACGATATCATGAAAATATTATACTTTGTGAAAATTCACAAGTGTAATCACACGAAAGAAAAAGCAAAAGAAAAAGAAAATGTCTGAATATCATGAAAATATTATGTCTGATAGTGTGGGATACACTGGTCAAAGCAAAATCTAATCAATACCTTAACATATCCAGATGTTATGAGTATGATTTTGCCTGAGTTAAAGATGGACAAATTATATCGGCAATCAGCATGACCTATGTGCTTCGCTTAGTTGAAATTGAAGTGTAGTTCAGTGCGTCATGACCAATATGATCTCATATAGTGATCTTTCTCATAAAAAAAATAGTGTCTAATTATGTATTGCAATTACATTTCATTTTCAGAAAAGTAAAAAAAGATTTTTGGTGTATTTTAGCATAAGTTTGAAAAAGCAAAAAGATTTTAGGTTTGTTTTGATATAAACTTTCTAAAAGCTAAAAAGATTTTGTTTCTGCTTTATTTTTGATCTGATCAACACGTGATACAAAATCAAATTTTCAAAATCTATCTTGGAGTCTCGAAGAGACATTTTGCGCCAAGATTATTTAAAATTTTGAGCAGGTTGCTAAAGTGAAATAAATCACAACTTTAAGTCTTCTGAACCTGTTGATAAAGACCAGAGAATAACCAGACATTATCAAGTATTCAAGATTAAGCTACGATCCAGTTGAGGAGGAGTTTGTTTGAAGAGTTGTTTCATTGGACAAACGGATTCTACACTTGAGGAGGAGTTTGATTGAAGATACTTTTATGATGATGTTGAAGAGATACTACACACGACGAGGGGGAGTTTGTTGATACCTGATCTGTGCGTCGTGTGAAGTATCGAGTTGCATCAAGTCAAGAATAAGTTCAAGTCAAAATGTGACTGGCCGAACCTGGAGTTCGGATCAGGGCGAACCTCAGGTTCAGCTGAGGTTCGGCGGGTCAGTATAAATACATGTTTGGTCTTTGAATTCTATATGAGTTCTAAGCGTGAGAGATATCCATAAGTGTGTCTCAAAACCAATTGGTTCTCATTTGAACCTAACCCTATATATATATATATATATATATATATATATATATATATATATATATATATACTAGAGGGGTATCCGCGCGTTGCGGCGGGCAACTGTTATCGTGTGTTACTTATCTTTTGTTCGGGTGTTCGGAAGGGACAAAAATTTACAAAGCGATATTCATTTATGTTATCACAATTCGGCGCGATGACAATTTATAATGTGATACATGCGCGTTCAAGGATGACAAACGACAATCGTGCATAAAAGGCAATCTAGTTTAACATAGAAAATAGTGAACACACTGAAAGTTCTTTATTTCATTATCCAGGTACACAGCATCATAATAGAAAACCAAAAAATCATAAATAGAAATCAATGATCCATGATCTTAACTCTTCTAGGTACCATCAATAGAAATCAATGACCATGATCTTAACTCTTCTAGGCACCATCAGACTCTTGGGGAATATTTGAGCGTGCCTGGTGTCAATAGCTAGTAGTGACAAGTACATCTAAATTTAATATAAGTCAATCTAATATTTGATTTAGATTTTTTAATCCTTAAATGTTAAATACCTACCTCACTGAAACAATTTTACATCAATTTTATACCAATCCAAAGTTAGTATATGAATTATGAAATGAAATGGAAACTAATCATTATTACCACGCTCAAAACCCTCGATCCCTACTTCATTGCATCTTAGTATAAAAAACTCAAAACCCTCGATCCCTACTTCATTGCATCTTAGTATAAAAAACTCAACCTCAGTGATGCCTATAGCAATATGTTTGTTTTTTTAGTATGGGAACTTAAACTCTTGCCAACTTTCATTGTCATTCTTATAGTAGTTGAATTCACGGTCAAAAGCACCATTGCATCCCTACATGTCAACATTTCATATCACAATATATTTATATAAATGAGATAAGAAGAATAGTGAAAATAAATATTCAATTAAGCATATATATTACCTTTTTAAAATTTTAAACTATCATCTATAGAGAAAGGTTTTATATGCCAAAGCATAAAACTTTACCTGCTTGCTCATTAGGTGTTACAAATGTCTATCCATTTCTTAGCTGAACTGGAATGGTATCATCATCAAAACACACTGCAAAAAATTCAGAGGACCATTTCAGCCAAATATATTGTGTGGGAGTGCATAAAGTGCCCCATATCTTAACTAAGTTAATTTTCATGGGTGGCCCAAATTCAAGGAAATTTAAAGTTATTTTTCCTTAATTGCCTAAATTAGATAAGCGAAACCACAATCTATTTTTTGTAATAAAACTATTTAGGACCTTTAGTGCAAGTTGATTACACTTACGTTGACATTCTATATATTCAACTTGCTTCCATTTTACCTAATTTAGGGAAGTTAACCCATTTGACTGGTCACCCCTTAGGGGGGACGGAGTGGACGGCAAAAAGCCGCGGCGCCGAAAACTTTCTCGACAAACACCGCCGCCACTCAAAATTCTTAGGCAAAAACTTCACTTTGAATCTACAAGTTGCCGATGAAACTTTGTGCAATCCAAGAAATAGGACCGTTGGGAACGGTCATTTTACTATAAAAAAAAAATTGCCTTTTTATATATATATATATATATATATATAACTCACCCCTTCACACACCAATTCATTCTCCTTTCATCTTCAAAATTCTCAAATTTCATCTTCAAAATTCTCAACTTTTATCTCACTTGAAAATGACTTGGACTACCAACGAGGAGGTCGCTTTGGCTCGCGCATTCTACTGTAACACCTGTGTCTGACCCAATTACAAAACCCGACCCGAATTTGGACTTGTCATGCAAATCGAAGTTTGATTTAACAATTACCGGAAGAATTTGTCCAAAATATACAATTAAATTATGTTCGGGATACTCGATAATCATTTTTGAAAACAAAATAATACATATACAAGATTTTAGGTTAAATGATTCGATTAAAACAAAAATAAACCGATTTTTGGTTTTTAGCGATTTCGGTATTCAATTTATCGTTTACCGGGAATCTCGGGATTTAAATCTCAAAATATATAATTTTAAATGTCCTACAATCATTTTATAACATTAAAAACCAATCGGTTAAATTTTGAATCAATTTTGTTAATTATTTTGCAAATAAATGAAATTACCGTTTTTCGTGCAAACCGGTATTAGCCGGGAACCACGTAAATTTCAAAAATCATATTTTTAACTTCCTTAGTGCTTTATAATGTTATTATAAGTTGCTCGTAAAATTTCAGAGGTTAACGAGTTGAAACGAGTAACGAACGATTAGAAAGAAAAGTAAATAAATAAATAAAGAAAGAAAGAAAGAAAGAAAGAAAGAAACAAAGAAAAAGAGAGAGGAAAAAAAAAAGATGCTGGCCAGGAGTTTCGAACCAGGGACCTCCTGGTTCTAACTTCAGACTTTTACCATCAGGCCAGCGCCACCTTTGGTTTTAATACTGGTTTCTGTTTGTTATATTGTATAACTGTCGAACAAAAATCAGCTCCGTGAGTGACTTTCTTTGCAAGTTTGATCCGAATAGCTGGCCATATCGTGTCATTTTTCGCGATTAGTCACCTTAAACACCTGTAACAACCTCCTGCGCCTCTGATGAGTATAAAAACCGAAGCATTCCATCCATTTTTGATCACCAATTTCGAATTCTCTCCCTTAAAAACCCTAAAACGCATCAGCAACTTCAACCTCCAAATTCGTCCAGACCAGAAGGAGTTAAGAGCTAAATTTCTGCAGTCCCTCGTTATTAGGATAATCTCTGGATTGTTATCCCTCGCGATTGGTTCTATCTCTCATATTCGATCTACCTATCAGGTGAGT
Source organism: Deinandra increscens subsp. villosa (assembly GCA_039602395.1). Lineage (NCBI taxonomy): Eukaryota > Viridiplantae > Streptophyta > Magnoliopsida > Asterales > Asteraceae > Deinandra > Deinandra increscens. Next base: position 3,774,338 of record JBCNJP010000025.1, on the reverse strand, counting down.
ATTCACTACATTCCCCTTTCTTTTAAAATGGGATATGACTCAATATTCAATTCGTATTATCATTACTAATGGTGATTCATTCGAATGATAATCCGACTTGTGAGAAATCATAACTCCGTATCTTTAACCTTTTTGGGGTGTAACATGTATCTCTATTCAAAATCATTTCTCTAAACGTTATGCGATTATATGTTGATTGATTGAATGAATTATATGTGAAATTGTCATGGAGGTCTCTAGTCTGCCAGTCCCCCTCTACATGAGGAAATGATGTTGTGAAGTCATAGTGATTGAATGTTTGTTATATTTACGTGCTCATTAACTGACTAACTGTATATCTGAATGTATCTCTTATCACATATATCGCATGGGTTAAAAATATGTTTTATAAACTTGTGTTTACTCACCAACTACTTTTGTAGTTGACACTTGATTTTATACATGTTGCAGGTATCTATATTTGAGCTATTATGTGATCACGCTAGGATTGCTGGACCTAGATTAAGAAACTTAAATCAATGTAATTAGCATTTATCTTTATTGTACATTACCTTTAATTGATTAATGAAAAAGGGCATGTTTAAGTATTACAACTTATTTTAGTTGTCGTGTGCATCTGGACAATCATCGCGCCCCGACAAATTCCGCCGTCGGTTGGGGTGTGACAGATTGGTATCAGAGCCTTGGCTATAGGGATTTAGGTTATTAGAACCGGATAACCTAGACTATATGCCTTAGGTGTCCTACATGATTAACTCATGTCTGCATGCCTATTATTATATTATGTCTATAGATGCTGCTTAAACTTGCCTCTCTTAGATCTCACATTTGCCTTAACACTTGACACACACGTGTACGTTAATCCTTTTTGGCTTCCTAGCCTCTATCCTTAGTAATGGTACCTTACGTGCCATATTAGATTCTGAAAATTTTGATTTTGAAAATTCCGTCGGAGTTAGAATCCTGGCAGTAGACATGTAGTAACTGGAAGGGGAAAGACATCGGTAGCCGGAGATCTATCTAGGCAGGCATTTCGTATATAACCTGATCAGCCGTGTGGACCGGAATGCCTACCTAGAAGTCTTTGGTGAGAGTGTTGGAACCTATTAGGCCAAAGCATGTCATTTACTGCTACGGATCCCAAATAACTCTGATTAGTCACAGGTTGTAGTTTCTCAATCGAGAAACGAAGGCCATTCCATTATGTTTTACTAAAACAACATGATTTCTTTTCTATCCCTTACTTAAACCCTTATGATTTGTAGATTCATATCAACCTTGCCTTATCCATTATCTCACAAACATTCCTTCTCTTTAGAATGTCGATTCACTTCAACAGACAACGCAAGAACAATTCAAACCGCAAGATGGCCTCACTAATTGCCAAACAAATGGCAAAGGTCGTCCCAGAGATGATGCTGCAACTTCATCAAAACCTAACCGCTAATCCTATCCATCACGGTGTTGCCACCACTTGTTCCTTTAAACACTTCAACTCCTGTAACCCTCCCAAGTTCACTGGATCTGAAGGGCCTACTGGTCTACTTCAGTGGTTCGAGGGTATGGAGAACACCTTCACCAACAGTGATTGTCCCAAGAATTTAAAAGTCCGTCATGCTACTAGTTCCTTAACCAAGAAAGCACTTACCTGGTGGAATGGCGAGAAACGAATTCGCGGTTCTGAAAACGCTCTAGCTTTGCCTTGGAATCAACTCAAAGATATAATGAAGGAAGAATACTGCCCACGAAGTGAGATGAAGAATTTAGAAGATGAATTTCACGATCTGGAACAAGAAAGTGGAGAAAGCCAAGCCTATATCGATCGTTTCCAAGAACTGAAGCTCCTGTTACCTAATTACCTCCTCTCGACACAACGATGCATTGAAAAGTACATTGGTGGTCTGCCTATGCTCATCCAAGATGCTGTATGGGGAAGCAATTCTGCAACACTCGACGATGCTATGCGTCTTGGAAAAAGATTGACTGATAATCATGTTAGGAAAGGCAATTTGACTCGGAAAGGAAGCAAGAAGGAAGTTAAAACCAAAAAGACGGGAGTGGAAAAAGAAATTCATGTTGAATCTTCACCTACTCATACCAACGACAAAAAGAGGAAGACAAATAACTATGCTGTAACAACTAGACCTACTACCCAATCAACCCCTAACACTCTCGCAACTAAGAAACCTTATACTGGAGCCCACCCTCTTTGCAAAACTTGTAACTACCATCACTCGACTCAATCTATTTGTTGGCGTTGTTCCAATTGCGACAGATTTGGTCACCTTATGAATGTATGTCGACAACCTATTCGAGCTCAACCTTTATCCTCTCATCCTCCGATGGTCCAGCCTATGATACCTGCTCAGGCTACTTTTCGTACTTGCTATAACTGTGGTCAACCTGGGCACTTTAGAAACGCTTGCCCGTTGCTTGCTGTTGCTATTATTCCCAACCCTCCAGCCGACAATGCAAACCATGGAGTCCGTGTTTGAGTTCCAACCTGAACAATGTTTTATGTACTCGATACGAGCTTAGTAATCGTTATCATGTTTAATGTATCTCTGTCGTGTTGAAATAAAAGCTCTTATCTCTTTCGATTTTATCATTTCTCAATATCCAATTACTCACGCAATGAACACGTAGCATTCTTGTTATAATATCACTTTATCAAAATTCATTCGATTAAGTTCACCCACTTTAAGATGATACATCTCGAATGTACATCACCAGTCCAATGGACTCATCATCAAATATTGAAACTCTTATATTAGCAACATCTTCGAGAAAATCCTATCTCCTCAAGATCAATTCTCGTTATTTGACGTAATCCCTACACAATATTCGTTAGTGATTCCTGAACATTCTCAAAACCATGATTTAATCTGGTCTTGATTCCCTTATTAATCCTAATAAAGGAAAGATTATGATATCCAATTTGTTTTATCATTCGAATGGTGATTCATTCAAATAATAATTTGCAATTTGATATCAAGTGGTCAATTCGTGTTATCTTTTGAATGGTGATTCATTTAAAATGGTAATTTCATGTTGTATCATTATCTTTTCCTCAAACGGATTAATCAAGTATTTTCGTTAAATATTTCTTTTACATCGCTATCATCTTTAGTGAAAAATTAAATTACTGTAAGTTATGAAACGCCTGTTATTCTTATACCGGCCAGTCCAAGACTTATACGTACTACACCTAAACACTTGTGTGTGATGCTAGCTTAGCATACATTTGGTTTTGGTCATAGACGTTAACCTTGGATTCTAGCCAATTTCTAATCCAGACTATTAACTAGACCTCGTGTTTCGTAGGTGAACTGAATGTGGCTCGCTACCCATTTAGCCCACCAATACTCGACACGTTCTCTCGTTAAGAAATCTGTGATCCCATTATATTGTGTGGAATGATATTCTTGACTTAATGTCAAAATATCAGTTTCAACAATTTAAAAGTGAATCATGTTACCCCCACCACTCTCTTCATATTCTACCGGTCTTTTCCCTGAAGTAGGGGAGACGGTGATAAATCAAATCCATAATCTGTTTATTCAGTTGCTCGTATAATCATAATCTTAGCTTTAGAATCTAATCATCTTACGATCCATCATATCTGATGCTATTCAATCTCTATCACGATCTTGAAATCATTCGTTATTATATGGAAATGGTAGTTCTTCGTAAGATGACTAGCGCATTCTTAAAGTATTACAGATGTGGTGGGTTAGCTGCGGTACACCCTATATATAAGCATCGAAGATACTTTAAAAATGAATTAGGAATCGAGCCTAGAACTGATCATTGGTTGTTTGTCTGTATCAAATTCCCTATCACCATTGATATATTCTTCTTCCTAACTCGAATATCTCTTCTAATTTCGGGACGAAATTTCCTGAAGTAGGGGAGACTGTAACACCTGTGTCTGACCCAATTACAAAACCCGACCCGAATTTGGACTTGTCATGCAAATCGAAGTTTGATTTAACAATTACCGGAAGAATTTGTCCAAAATATACAATTAAATTATGTTCGGGATACTCGATAATCATTTTTGAAAACAAAATAATACATATACAAGATTTTAGGTTAAATGATTCGATTAAAACGAAAATAAACCGATTTTTGGTTTTTAGCGATTTCGGTATTCAATTTATCGTTTACCGGGAATCTCGGGATTTAAATCTCAAAATATATAATTTTAAATGTCCTAAAATCATTTTATAACATTAAAAACCAATCGGTTAAATTTTGAATCAATTTTGTTAATTATTTTGCAAATAAATGAATTTACCGTTTTTCGTGCAAACCGGTATTAGCCGGGAACCACGTAAATTTCAAAAATCATATTTTTAACTTCCTTAGTGCTTTATAATTTTATTATAAGTTGCTCGTAAAATTTCAGAGGTTAACGAGTTGAAACGAGTAACGAACGATTAGAAAGAAAAGTAAATAAATAAATAAAGAAAGAAAGAAAGAAACAAAGAAAAAGAGAGAGGAAAAAAAAAGATGCTGGCCAGGAGTTTCGAACTAGGGACCTCCTGGTTCTAACTTCAGACTTTTACCATCAGGCCAGCGCCACCTTTGGTTTTAATACTGGTTTCTGTTTGTTATATTGTATAACTGTCGAACAAAAATCAGCTCCGTGAGTGACTTTCTTTGCAAGTTTGATCCGAATAGCTGGCCATATCGTGTCATTTTTCGCGATTAGTCACCTTAAACACCTGTAACAACCTCTTGCGCCTCTGATGAGTATAAAAACCGAAGCATTCCATCCATTTTTGATCACCAATTTCGAATTCTCTCCCTTAAAAACCCTAAAACGCATCAGCAACTTCAACCTCCAAATTCGTCCAGACCAGAAGGAGTTAAGAGCTAAATTTCTGCAGTCCCTCGTTATTAGGATAATCTCTGGATTGTTATCCCTCGCGATTGGTTCTATCTCTCATATTCGATCTACCTATCAGGTGAGTATTCACTACATTCCCCTTTCTTTTAAAATGGGATATGACTCAATATTCAATTCGTATTATCATTACTAATGGTGATTCATTCGAATGATAATCCGACTTGTGAGAAATCATAACTCCATATCTTTAACCTTTTTGGGGTGTAACATGTATCTCTATTCAAAATCATTTCTCTAAACGTTATGCGATTATATGTTGATTGATTGAATGAATTATATGTGAAATTGTCATGGAGGTCTCTAGTCTGCCAGTCCCCCTCTACATGAGGAAATGATGTTGTGAAGTCATAGTGATTGAATGTTTGTTATATTTACGTGCTCATTAACTGACTAACTGTATATCTGAATGTATCTCTTATCACATATATCGCATGGGTTAAAAATATGTTTTATAAACTTGTGTTTACTCTCCAACTACTTTTGTAGTTGACACTTGATTTTATACATGTTGCAGGTATCTATATTTGAGCTATTATGTGATCACGCTAGGATTGCTGGACCTAGATTAAGAAACTTAAATCAATGTAATTAGCATTTATCTTTATTGTACATTACCTTTAATTGATTAATGAAAAAGGGCATGTTTAAGTATTACAACTTATTTTAGTTGTCGTGTGCATCTGGACAATCATCGCGCCCCGACAAATTCCGCCGTCGGTTGGGGTGTGACATCTACCACGTGTCCGACGAGAAGGTTCTTAATCACTCAATGGCGGATGAATTTTGGGCTAAAGTGCTTGACCATTTCAACAAAGAACTTGGTGGTACGAATAAAACCGTGCACCAAATGAACTCGAAATGGCACAAAATAAGTTCGAAGGTTAACAAGTTCGAAAGCGTGTACATCGAATTTGAACAAAAAGCTACTTTGGCGGATCTTGAATCGGGTTTGATGTTTAAGGCGTTGTGCGAGTACCGAAAAATACATGACAGAAAGGGTTTTTCACACGTCGAGGTTTGGACCTTGATGAGGGACCGTCTCCAGAGGGCGTCAACTTCAAATAATAATATCTAAGTTTCTTATGTAATGTTTTTTTTAGTGTGTTTTTTTTTTAAGTAATGTCATTTTTTTTTAAGTAATGTAATGTTTTTATATTAATATAATGTTTTTTTTTTAAATAAATGTAGTGTTTTTATAAAATAAATATAGTGTTTTAAAACTAATTACAAAATATATATAACTCAAAAACATTAAAATAAATTAACCTACAATTCTTCATAATTCTCACCACTCCCTCCCAAAATCCTTCAAAATTCTTCAAAATTCTTTCTTTTTCCATTTCCTGCATGGCACCCTCCTATTGGTTACAACCCATTCTTCAAAATCCTAAAAATCCTACCACTCCCCCCTCCCTTAGCAGTTCAAACCTGCTACTCACCCATTTACAAACCAAACAGTAAATGGTCACCTACCATACCTTTTATAAACAAGAACAGTGTTTCGGGTATGAAAACCCATAGAAACGGTCTTGATTCCGGTCACCTTCGATACGGGTCGGTCTGACCCATTACTCACCCTTGGACGTCAATTATATGGCAAAGTCTACAAGACTACAATAAGTCCGAAAGCAAATGCATAAGCCTATGAAACAGTTGTAAATTTGAATCAATTTTATTCTAAGAGTTAAAGACAAACCAGTTGGAGTTGAATTTGGACCCAACTCATACCAGATTTATGCTTTTAATCCATGCAAAGCCAAAATCATGAATTTTAATCACTTCAATGCATCACAGGTTTTGAATTTCAATATCCAAGATTATAAAGGAATAAGAAATGTAAAAAACATAATGAATTTACAAATCTCTCATCTTTTCCCTTCGGTTTGTTGTTGGTCCATTCCCTTTCCTCAAACATACCCATTCTCGAGCTCATTTAAGGCCAAAGCATCAATAGGAGCTGGTAACGGCTCATATGAACATGCCTACACATAATCACAAAGTGTAAGCTGATCACATATTTTTTTAGTTCAACAAATAACAATAATTTTAGAACCCATTCCTTGAGATCTCAGAATCTGCTCCACATGCCTCTGCTTCTACATTTGAGGGACCACTTTCACAAACTACAAGATCAAATAGAACTTGTTTATTATAATCGAAAGTGGTACTGATTTGAGAATATAAAAACATTAGTAGCCCCCAGCCTACAATTTGGATCTGATGGAACTACAACAAATATATAAACAATTTACTTGATAGGTCGATAAGCAATGAATTTGCTTCATTTAGAACCAACTTCAAACAGATTTTCATGGGAAGATTTACATATAATGGCATTAAAAATAAACAGAACTACATAACAAAGGGGCAGCGCAGGAAGATTTTCATGGGAAGATTTACATCTGCGTACCATGCAGGATTAAGGGGTCGTGCAAACAACAAAGTTGCAACTTGCATCTCATTTTAATTTCTTTTTCTTTACGATGCAAGTTCAGTTGCAACGTAAACAAAGTTGCAACTTGCATCGTAAAGAAAAAGAAATTAAAATGAAAGCATGAATTCTAAACTCCTTCACCAAAAAAAGGAAGTCCTAAATCATACTATTTGTTGATGTAGAATCGGGTTATCCGCTCCAAACAACAACTCTGTTGTGGCTTTGTTAAATACAGTTAATCCTTTCAGTTAGAAGATACTACATTTTGTAAACCAGGTGAAATAAACTTATTAAAAAAACAATAAATTGTGAAAAAATTCCCCACCAACAAAATTGTTTGAGCATTAAAAGTTTACCTCCTTGTTTTCTCCCCTTTCTAACATAAGATTCTCAGCCTATAACATAAAATTCCAGCACTATTATGCAGATTTCATATAAGAAAACAATACTTAGGAATGTACCATCAAATCCAGGGTGGAAGGAGGCGGCGGACGATCAGGGGCTACGTAAGAAGAAGACAGTACACATCGTTTTCTTCTTCAATCTCTCCCCTAGATATTACAGATATGGGATTCAAAAAGACCCCATTCTTGTTACACTCGCGCGATTAATAATTTGTAGAAACACCTAAATAACCATGCTTCAAGTATTTGCATATAAAAACCAAGAAAAATATTACCTAATTGGTATGCGTAGCCCACATGCACATTTCAGGTTGTAAGAATGATGCTTGAGTCAAATGTAGCAATTCTCACCATCATTCTAGGACCCTCCTACACCAATCAGATTAATATACATCATATACACGAACTAAGGAGAAGATTATAATCACATAATTTCACTTTATTACAAGATATTATTCTGACTCGCATATAGAACATCAGTTAGCTTCGGCATCAGAGGAAATGAGCATTAGACAACCATTAATAAACTAAACTGCAAAGTTAATACATGAGGAAATGATTTAGAAACTGTTTCGGCATCGGATAAATGGATTTCTGACTCCGCAGGCAGCGGAGATGTATTACTTGTACCACCAAAATGCTTTTGAAGAACATCAGTTGGTTGAGTTTGGGTCCCAGTTAAAGACGGACAAATATGGCCATGCTAAAACTTAATATAAGAATATTTAGTATATAATTTAATTACAAAACTGAGTATAAGAAAATAATGCGTCTCACTGGGAGCAAGCTGTCTATCTCCTAAGGTAAAGGTAATGTGTGCCTTCATCTAACCGTCCCGAGACCCAACTTTTGAGTGGAATATCATTGGGTACGTTTGTTTGTTAGTTTGAGAAAACAATGTGAGGTAAAAAAGACAACAGTCAAACAATAGCTCATACAATTAGAACTTCAGCAAGAACATCAACAACTGTGGCATCAGAAAAACCACCACTACTGAAGTGCATACATCAAATATGTAGAAGAGCCGGTTCAACATTAGAGTTAGCTACTTCCTGCACAGTAGCAGTGAGCATAGTCAACCAACTACTATCATATTTATATCCACAGCGGCTTAAATATTCGGTATGTATCTATGTGAAGCCTAGAGTAGTATTATCCGAATTCAATAAAACCATAAAAGACCCAAGCTACTAACTTAACTTCAAATCCATCAATAAAGTGAGTTGTATTGAGAATGTAGTACCAGAGACTCATTGCCATCAAGGTTCACAAATTCTTCGTGTGACATATATAACATCAATCTGAGGAAAAATACAGAATATCCCAAATTGTTGAAGTTTCAATGCATCATAAACCTACTGAATAACACAAAAAATCCACAAATAATAGAATGTTTGGAATAAAAAATCCACTAAAAGTGCCTTCATTTGCAAACCTATTTAAAAAGCAATGAAGAAAATAAGAAGTTGCTAAATCCACCACCAAAAAGTACCTAACAATATACTTTAAAGAGATACATATTCATGGCAAATTCTGCTGCTTTTATTGATTCAATAATACAACCAAGATTAGTCATGACCACAGTTAACCAAGATTAAGCATACATGAGCTAGTAAAAAGATAAGAATTATACCCAAGTTCATTATTGGGGCAAAATGCTTGAGCAAAGATACGTAAGAATAGCTTGATGCAGAGATGGATTCCATACCTTGATCTTTCTAGAAGAGGTTTGGTAACCTGAATCAAATGAAGAAATCAATTTAAGCGTCTTAATCACAATATTGGAAACCATAATCGTATCCCATGATTTTCTCTCAATCGTATATGAGGTTCCATATATGGAGTCTTTAATTATGAACTCTTTCCTTTTGTGCCCTTATCTTGGTGCTTATGTATTATACGTTTTGATCAAAATAAAATTGATTTGAATCTCTGTATTAATTTGTTTATGGTACCAGAGCATACCGATCCAAAACAACAAAAGGAAAAAAAAACCTGTTTCATATGGCAGGAGACGATACAAGGAAGAACACTAGTAAAGGAGAGATAATTGATCGCAACTCTCTTTCTTATCTACATGCTTCCGACTATTCAAATCAAATACGTCATGAACAAACTCGAAACAAACAAGAAAGGAGGTGGAGAAAAAAAAATCATGTCCCATACCAGGCATGACGAAGGAGCAATACAATAGTTTTCTGAAGTTGTTTCGAGAAAGCCGAGAAGAACCTATTATGGCGAACATGGCCGGAAGAATAAGGGTCGATAACGGCTGGGTTGTGGACTCTGGTGCGACCGAACACATAACCCATCAGGGACACTTGCTTGAAAACTTAACCATGAATTCACTCGAAACTCCTGTTACAATCCCAAATGGGGAATCCATTCCTGTTAAAGGGAAAGGAGATTTGGTTTTCAAGGAAGGATTGAATGCTGAAGGAGTTCTTTTTGTGCCAAATTTCAATTGCAATCTTTTATCCGTACGAAGATTAACGGAAGACCTTCATTGTGCGGTGACCTTTTTCCCCGACTTTTTTGTATTGCAGGATCTAAAGACGGGGAGCTTGATTGGAGCGGGTAACCGTCGTGGTGGCCTCTATTATATGGGAGGAATAAAAGAAGAAAGAAAAGCAATGGTTGTGACAATAGATTCATGGCATAAACGACTTGGGCATGCATCCAAGGTGAAGTTGTCTCGTGTAGGTGCTTCCTTGAATTTTGAAGACAAAGTTTGTGATTCATGTAACAAGGCCAAACTTACCCGATTGCCATTTCCGGTTAGTTGTATTAAAACTAGCAACTGTTTTGAATTGATCCATTGTGATATTTGGGGCAAATATAGGAGACCGTCACTTACGAGGGCAAATTACTTTCTAACGATAGTCGATGACTATAGTAGGGCGGTATGGGTTTATTTACTTAAACATAAACACGAAGCAAGCACTTGCTTGATTGCCTTTTATAATATGGTCAAAACACAATTTGGGAAATCTATTTGGAAGAATTAGATGCTGCTATTGCTGGCCCCACACCGTTGTTCTGTGACAATGAAGCGGCTAAGCACATAGCCAACAACCCCGTTTTCCATGAGCGCACGAAACATGTTGAAATGGACTGCTATTTTGTTCGTGAACGTGTTGAACGAAAGGAGATCAAACCGGTACACGTTAATTCTAAACAACAGGTCGCTGACTTGCTGACCAAACCACTTGGCTCTCATTCTTTACAGACATTTCTTGTCAAGTTGGGCATTCGAAACTTACATGCGCCAACTTGAGGGGGAATATTGGAAACCATAATCGTATCCCATGATTTTCTCTCAATCGTATATGAGGTTCCATATATGGAGTCTTTAATTATGAACTCTTTCCTTTTGTGCCCTTATCTTGGTGCTTATGTATTATACGTTTTGATCAAAATAAAATTGATTTGAATCTCTGTATTAATTTGTTTACACAATGCTACAGAACGAAAAGGCAAGAAAAAACAACATATCCAGTTTGGAAACATGGCTCATCGATTTCGATTAAGGTACAGCTACATAAACAACAAAAAAGAAAGCAAATACCAACTAAGACACAAAAAGGTTATATGCCAGAATCGCACCTCACTAATCGTAGCCAAACACCTAGTTTCTTCTTCAATTCGACCTAACTGAGTTTTAACCCTTTCCCTAACCACCAATTTCTTTTCCTCAATTTCCTTCTCTGTCGGCTTGAAAATCAAAAGCGCAGACCTTTCGTTGTGTAGCGTCGTTTATAGTTTATTTGAGATGAAAATTTGAATTGAGATTTGAATTGCGCCATTTTCATAAGCGTGAATCTTTATCTTTTTTTTTTTTGGAACGGCATAGATCAGGCGACTTTGGTCTCACGTGTAAACCTACCCTTGCGGGGCTATGTCCAAGGTCGATTACTCGGACCTCCGTGAGAACCAAGACACCCCCTCCTGAAGTACAAAATAGAATTTTGCCAAGATTAGGGTTCTTGGACTTGGAAAGATGAAAAGCAATTAAAGACTTACTCTAAATAGGAGATTCTCTGATAAAAATAAAAAGCTTCTGGGTCACATTGAACTCTGGATCAAAGACGAAGATTGTCTGTCTGGTTGCTTATTGAAATCTGGTTGCGATGAAGGAGGGATAAAGAAATAAAGGGTAGAGAAGCACGGATTGATAAGTAGACTATAGTCAAGAAGGGAAAGCGTCTTAATTTTAATTAATTTTAAGACGCCCAAAATTACGAAAATGTCCTTTTTATCAATATACATTATATATATATAGGGTGGGGTTATTGTACTAAAGTGTTTTATTTGTGAGAAGGGTAAGAAGGGTTTTGCACCATTGGATCAAAAAATGGATGGATTAGATGAGAAACTAGAAAAAAACTTAATTGTGTTTAATAGAAAAACGTTTAAAGATTTTAAGTAGGGGTATAAAAGACATTTTGTGCCTAATAAAATTCATTTGGTTGACGTTTCAAAAAGGAAACGAGGGAAGATCAGGGGGTTACGAGATTGGGGGAGTGATATACGGCCAATCAATTTTCATTTGTGTGGATTAAATCGATTTGAAATCAGTGAGTACCAGCTTCGCGCAAAAGAATCCGCACGAAATTTCGAAGATTTATCGAGCTAGGGTTCCTATTTAAACGTACCGAGTGTGTTTCCCGTTTTTGGCAACTTACTTAGCTTGGTGTGTCAATGGAGATTGAAGGAGATCTTGCTGGTTTGAGCGTGATGAAGAAGTATAATATGCATGCACTTGAGCAGGGTGGAGTAGAGGGTGTGTCATTATCTAATTTGAGGACGACATGAAGCATGATGTGTCTGGGCATCTACTTGCAGGTTGTCACAAAAATGGATTTGGAGGTAAATCTAAAAATAAATTTAAGAAAGAAAATGTGTGGGTTGTGATATCGGATAGTTCTTTTTTGGTTGCATGCTAACTGTGTGTTGATTTTGTGCTTACATACAAGATGTTAAAGGCTTGATGTGTTTAGAAACTGGATTGTACTAGTTTTGTTTCTTAGTGAAGCATGTGGGAATGTGGTGTGTCTAATCTGGGTGTTAGGGTATTTGGAAAGTGTTACTTGTAAATGGGACTGTCTTAGTAAATGGGTGTGGGATTGGGTTGGTAAACTAGACTATGCATTTTTGTATGTGTAGTGTTATAGTTTCGATCTGCTTTGTAGTATAGGATGTGAATCTGTGGTTAGTAGACAAATATTGTGTTATGTGAAAATGGATAAGAATTTTGAGTGGCTAACAAATAATTGGTAGTTTACCCTGTGCTTTGGAAGTGAGTTACAAGAAGATGATAATGGGTGCTTAACAAACTAATAAAATTTTGTTAAAACAGAAATGATCTGGTATGTCACAAAAGGATTTGAAGATGTGTTCCAAAAAGTATTTTAAAGAGTCTTTGAATTATGTAAGTTACAAGAAGATGATACTTGTGAGTATTAAGGTGTATGTGACATTGGTGATGACGTAAGATACATATTATACAACTGTAGTACATAAGAGCCCAAGAATAGCGAAGAACAGGACATGCAACACGTTTAATAACACCACATAAAACCCCATCTGTTTCATTCTGCTGACAAAGGTGGTGTATTGTTGTCAACATCAAAGAAACGTATAATTAAAATAATGAATTACACTGCTTTGATAATTACACTGCTTCGACAACGAGAAGAAACCAGCAATGGGTTACATTTATGAAGCCATGGAAAGGGCTAAAATTGCAATTGAAGAAGCTTTGGGGAAAGAGAGTGAAGATTATTGTATTGTGTCCGGAATTATTGACAAGAGATGGAACTCTCAGCTTCACCATCCCTTGCATGCTGCTGGTTATTACTTGAATCCGGAGTTCTATTGCAACAACCCGGACATTGAGAGTGATAGTGAAGTGTCAATGGGTTTACATGATTGCATTAACAGGCTTGTCCCTAACAAGGACAAACAAGATTTGATATTTACAGAGTTGATTCAGTGGATTAATCAGCAGGTTTTTTTTGGTTTAGAAGCTGCAAAAAGGCAACAGGGTAAAATAGCTCCTGGTAAGTTACATATGTATTACTTGTTTATCTTATATTTTACCTATTAATTAATTTATACATATAGAATACTTGTTTAATAACATTATATGTAACAGCTGAGTGGTGGAAAATGTATGGCAAAGGAACAACGAATTTGCAACAGTTGGCTATTAAGGTGCTAAGCTTGACATGTAGCGCATCCGGTTGTGAACGCAATTGGAGCACCTTCGAACATGTAAAAGATCCAACCTTTAAAATTTCTTTATAAAGTTTGATTATAATCTAATAGATTTCTTTCATAACAGATTCATTCAAAGAAAAGGAATCGGCTAGAACACCAAAAGTTACATGATCTTGTGTATGTAAAGTACAACAAGATGCTTATGAATCGGCGCGATTCAAAAGTGTCTTTTGACCCAATCTCTTTGGATGATATAGATCATAGCAACGAGTGGCTAACCGGGGTGATGGATGATGATCGGGTTTTTGATGATGAAGGAAATTTAACTTGGGATGTTGTAGCAGAGGCGAGTGGAGCCGGAGAGAGTAGGATGACAAGATCTTCCCAGCCATCAAAGTCTACAAAGACTGCTTCAAAGCCATCAAAGACTACAAAGCGTTCAAAGCCATCAAAGTATAAAAAGACAAATTTGATTGATGAAGAATCCGAAGAAGAGCAAATGGAGGAGGCCGAAGATCTTATTCAAGTGGAAGACCTATCTGATGATTATGAATGATGGGATTTTGGATGACTTTTGATTTGTAGATGAACTTTTGTTTTTGGATGAAGTTTTATTTTTGGTTTTTGGATTTTGGATGAATTTTGGTGTTTGGATTTTGGATGAATTTTGGTGTTTGGATTTTGGATAAATATCATATGTTTTTTTTATTTAAGGTCGCTTTTTTTTTCCAGGCCCTCGCTTTTTTTGCGCTTATCGCCTAGGCGCTAGGAGGACCCTTTGCGCCTTGAGTGCGCCTAACGCCTTCGATAACTATGAGTAAAATAAAATTCATGATTTCTATTGTTGATTGTGTAGGCTGAAGACTGTTCCAATTAAACTCTCTTATTGTGTTTTGCACAGTCATGGTAGATACCGTGAAGAGTAGAACCGTGAACCATGGGTTCTTGAACTCGATTGCACCAGATGTATATGTGAAGTATATGTATGGTGTGAGTATATTATGTCATGTTTGAATAAAACAAAAAACAGTTGGATACCTGCATGGCCTTACAACGGACCACTGGCATTCCTTATAGTACAATATGATAACTCACTAATTTTTATTAGACATTATCATTACACTAACTGATGATGTACTGTAAATTGCAGACACTATATGCTAAGCTCAAATTTCCAAGTGATTATGAGAGGAATGGGAGTATGCATGCCATAAATGTGTAAAGGATGAAACTTTGAGCAACCTGGAAATGGTGCTAGCTACTGACTTGTTCAAAAGGCCAATAACGAGGGACTTGTTCAAAAGGCCAATAGCGAGGGACTTGTTCAAACGATTGGATACTTTTGCTTATGTTTTTCTTTTTTTTTTCTTTTTTCTTTTTGTGTTGATGGTTGAAACTATGTTCTGGTCCAGTTTTCTGGAAATTGACAGTGGTCATATTCAGTTTGCTATTAATAAATTCAGTATGATTGGTTTGTTTGAAGTACTTGAAGAATGTCATCACAACATCACAATCCTAACACACTAAAGGATTTTTTATTGATGGAGCATAATAAAATACCGAATGTTTTTGTTGGAAAACAAATTGTAATAAAAGAAAATTAAAACTGTGTGGAGACATGGTAAAACTCAACAAAGAAAATTAATATAAAACGCACGTATAAATTACAAATCAAAATTTAGCTGCAAATGTATGTTTTAAAATTTTGCATTAGTGGCGTTGATACACACTACAAAATCTCAGTAGTATGATCAGATTATAACAAGTTTTAGGTGCTGAGACACTAAACAATGCAGATCCACATTATAAAGAATGTATTTTTTGGAGTAGAGACTAACAAGATGAAACTGGTCTGAAAGTTTATGTATTGTGTTTCAACATTGCACTAATTATAAGGTTGGTTCAATGGAGGGGTTACTAACACTGACGATTACAAATTAATGGTTTGTTTGGACAATTTTAATAATATAATAATGCTAGTACACCAACACACACATAACACAATGAATGGTTATGTAGGTTAAATAATTTAATAAATGTTGTGTTACACCAGCACACCCATAACACAATGAAAGGTTATGTAGGTCCATGGAAAGGTCAACAGTCCGATCAACCAAAACCAACTAACTGCTTCTAACACAGTAAAACACTATGACACACTAAAACAGTACTAGAGTGTAGGCCGAATAGGCAGTCTTTAAGTTTCAAACACACTACATCAGATCATCATTATGATTGATCCGCCAACAATCTGATGTTCTAACAGACTTAAAAAATACATAACCACATATTACAACAAAATCAAATTACATGTATGAAAGAAGGTACCCAAATGCAATACTTAAACAACTTAGAGAGTATCGAATTTATATTACACATTAATAACGTTAACACACCATCACCAGCCTAATACACTGTATGACTCGGTATTCTCTCATAAGATCAGACTGTATCCGTCTTTATTTCCTTGAAATGCACTATTAAAAATGGTGATTTAGGGTTATATGCCTACCAGAAAGTAAATAATGAAAAACAACCATGGCTATCCTAACATATTGTAAGGTTCCGATGAAAGAAACGTATATGCTTGATGCAACATAATGAAATATAAATGAAAACCATTCATACACATAAACCTCAGGAGAACCAAATGTAGACAAACTTGTAAAAACCAAAAATTAAAAGAAGAAAAATATTATGTTTCTTGAGAATGTGAAGTCTCATGATCGTTGTGACCGGATGCACTTGCACCTTAATCGTTATTGCATTCCTTTTACCGCCATCATCTTCTACACCTGTTGTAGAAGTATGTCTAAATCCTTCCTTCGAACATACAAAGTATTTGTGGGTCAGCACGTTGTGAGTGATAATTTGGGTGGACTACCTTACAAAAAAGCCTGCTGCGGGTGTAGAATTTATGTATAGCGCATACGCATCATCCGTAAACCTAAAAATAATTCCGACCTACTGGGTTTCAATGCATGTTCGACAATAGGTGTATAGTATCTCTTCCCACTCTTTGGAGAAACTCGTTTGACACCTACCTTTGTATAAGTTGGAAGTTCTATCAAAAGGAAATAAACAAAATCAAATATTGACTATCTCACGTAAGAAATATAATGCGCTTCCCCACATCCGATTTCTAACACACTGCGAATATTTATAATTAGGGTCTACTTGGATATATCTATATGTACTTAAAAAATCATCAAATAAATGACACACACAACCAGACCTAAAATCACTAACCAAAACAAGTGGAAGTTTATGTACCATATATATATATATATAATTGTATTTATTAGCAAGACCTAACACAATGAATTTTTGTAGTATAACACATAAATGTAATGTGCTTCACCACCATTAGACTCCTAACACACTAAACGATTTATAATAAAGGTATGCCTGCCTACATTTGTACATACATGAAAAAATTATCAAAACAATGAAAAACACAAACCAAAACCTAAATCACTAATCAATATAAGTGTAAATGAAAATTTTAAGACGGTGACATGCATAATATATATACAACAGAGTCTCAAAGAAGGACCTAACTGATGGGTTTCAGGCACTACAAGCAAACTTAAACAATTAAGGGTGCATGCAACCTAAAACATGATCTATGTTTTCACTATTGAACCTATAACTATGAACATATAATAAACCCTAGCAAACAATCAAAATAAATAAATAAGTTACTAAGACAGCTAGGGTTACATACCTCTTAGTTGTTATAGTAAACAACTATATTAATCCTTCTTGACTTCAAGGAAGCAAGCACCACAAGCGTCGTGCCTCTAATGGGATCACACCCAAGGACTCGAAGAAGAATATAAACTAAGGGTGGGATGAACTATAAGGAGTTCTTCCACAAGGAGGGAGAAAGAAGGAGGCGAATACTCAAGCCTTGATGAGCAAATTGGAATGAATTCCTAAGGCTTTTATTTATAGCCTTGGATAACCTCCTTACTTTGTAATCCCACCAATGTGGGATACATGCAAAATTTCGAAATTCCCTTATGCCTAAGGGATTTTCGAAATCTTCCATGTGGGATAGATAATTTCCTAATTTAACCAACTATTGATTAATTATTATTTATCCCTTTCAATTAACAAACTGTTAATTAACCTCCCAAATAGTTTTTGTCTAGTTAATTATTAGACCATAATAATTAACAAACTATTTCTTTGCCCTTTTTATTAATTCTCCATATGTCGAGTCTTGAGGGCAACCCAAAAGGACTGTGCTGCTATCAATTATAGTTATAGGCTTAGACACCTAATCCAACAGTCTCCCACTTGGATAAGTCTAATAACTATTATTGCCATTGTAACTTCCTAATTGATCAGCAAATTGTAGCTTCCAACGAACGTTGTCGAACTCTGACCTAGTCAGTTATGTGTCCTAAGATAAGAGATCATATAATCCTTCGTTCTACAAGATATCATTTGAACATGAGACATGAAATATAATCAATCTCATTGTTCAGTACTTTGTTTCCCGATTTCCGATTTGTAATGACTTTAGAACTTCCAATCGAACACATCAATTCAGTACTAACCGGGCCCGGCACTATAAGTCAACATCAAATCACCGAGGGGCCCAAAGATATCGCTTTTCCCGTTAGGGCAAAAGGAACGAATAAACTTTGACTTATATGCTTGCACCATCTACTCATCAAATCATGCACAACAATATGTTTTATAACATCGAGTTACCAATGCGTTTACGCATCATCAATGCACAACTGACTTGTAAACCACAACTCATATATCTCCATTTAAAGATTATAAGATATTATCGTCTCAGAATTACTCGTGATAAATTCCATGAAGTAATTCTCTGAGCGTGGGTTAATCCAATACTTTAATCTCTATTTCAAAGTACTCATGAATATTGCAGCAATGCCATTGCCATATCTAACACTCCTTAGACAATCTACAATTCCATTCATGGCAGTCTTAATTCACTACTTACTTCCAAAAGTATGATCGACTGTGGAGTTTTGAATAATCTAATCATTCGGGAAGTAAAACATGCAAAAATGAAACACAACAACAAACCTTTGACAAAAGGTAGTAAACAAACTTATAAATAATTCTCCATTATTTAGTCACCAGAAGTCAATCACATTTACTTTGTTATAAGTTTCAACCTAACTGTTTAACTACTAAAACTGACATCATCATTGCCTCCTTTGATGCTTCGCTTGCTGCTATATACTCTGATTCACAAATAGAATCAACCACGGTCTCTTGCTTGGAACTCTTCCAAGTAACTACTCCTCCATTTAAGGTAAAGACCCAGCCAGATTGAGAACGAAAGTTGTCTCTATCTGTCTGAAAGCTGGCGTCACTATACCCAGTCACTCTCAATGTATCACAGCCACCAAATACTAGGACCCAGTCCTTAGTTCTTCGCAAATACTTGAGAATATTCTTAACCGCTACCCAATGAGCTTTACCTGGATTTCCCTGATAACGACTGACCATGCTCAAAGCAAAAGACACATCTGGACGAGTACATGTCATAGCATACATGATAGATCCAACGGCGGAAGCATATGGAACTCTACTCATTTCTGCTATCTCTTCATCTGTACTCGGGCTCTGACTTTTACTCAGTTTGGTATTACTCTGGATGGGCAAATCTCCTTTCTTGGAGTTCTCCATGCAGAATCGTTTCATTACTTTATCCAAGTACGTAGCCTGATTCAATCCAATTAGCCTTTTACTCCTATCCCTTGAAATCTTTATTCCCAGAATATATGCAGCCTCTCCTAGATCCTTCATAGCGAAACACTTTCCAAGCCAAGACTTAACATCTTGCAAGGTTGGAATGTCATTTCCTATAAGAAGTATGTCATCAACATATAATACCAGGAAGGTGACTACACTCCCACTAGCTTTGACATATACACAGGACTCATCTTCACTTCTAGAGAAGCCACACTCTTTGATTTTCTCATCAAAGCAAAGATTCCAACTGCGAGACGCTTGTTTTAATCCATAAATGGATTTTTCAAGCTTGCACACTCTATTGGGGAACTTAGCATCTACAAAACCTTCTGGCTGACTCATGTAAACATCTTCAGCCAACTTCCCATTTAGGAAAGCGGTTTTGACATCCATCTGCCAAATTTCATAGTCATGAAACGCAGCTATGGCTAGCATTATCCTAATAGATTTTATCTTAGCCACTGGTGAGAAGGTCTCATCATAGTCAATCCCTGGGGTTTGAGTAAATCCCTTCGCCACCAGTCGGGCTTTGAATGTGCATACATTACCATGCATATCTGTCTTCTTCTTGAAGATCCATTTACAACCAACCGTCTTCCGACCAGGTTGTTGATCAATCAAATTCCAAACTTGATTGTCGTACATGGACTTGATCTCGCTGTCCATTGCCTCTTTCCATTTTGCTGCCTCAGGGCCTGCCATGGCTTCCTTGTAGTTAGCTGGCTCATCCAAATTTACCAGTGTATTATCACTGATAAACGTGTCCTCGTCTGTAGTTATATGGAAACCATAGAACTCAGGTCGCATGCTAACTCTACCAGAACGTCTAAGAGGTAATGAAGTGTCAATCGGTTCAACTGGAATCTCTTCCTCTGGTTGAACCCTAGTGGTTTCAAAGGTTCCTTCATCGCCTGACTCTTGAATCTCTTCAAGGTCAATGGTGCTCCCACTGTCCTCTTTGCATATGAGCTCTCTCTCTCGAAAGACTCCTCTTTGTGCTACAAAGACCACGTTTTCACTAGGTCTGTAGAACAAATATCCAAAGGACTTCTGTGGATAGCCAATGAAATTACATCGCTCACTACGAGGTTCAAGCTTATCGTGAGTTTCTCGTCTAACGATAGCTTCACAACCCCAAACCTTAATATGTGCTAACGAGGGAACTCTTCCTGTCCACATTTCGTAAGGTGTTTTGGCAACCTTCTTTGTTAGGACAAGATTAAGAATGTGGGCGGCAGTCTCTAAGGCATACCCCCAGAATGAGATTGGAAGTGAAGCTCGACTCATCATGGAACGAACCATGTCCAACAAGGTTCGATTGCGTCTCTCAGCCACACCATGTAGTTGTGGTGTCCTAGGAGGTGTCAATTGTGAAACTATTCCACATTCCTTGAGATAGTCGTGGAATTCGATACTAAGATACTCTCCGCCTCTATCTAAACGGAGCATCTTTATCTTCCTGCCTAATTGATTCTCGACTTCTTGCTTAAACTTTGTGAACTTTTCAAAGGTTTCCGACTTATGCTTGATTAAGTAGATATAACCATATCTGCTATAATCATCAGTAAAAGTTACATAGAATCGATTAGCATCCCTTGTGGATGATCTGAAGGGCCCACACACGTCTGTGTGTATGAGATCCAACAAACCTTCACCTCTTTCACAAGATCCAGTGAAAGGCGATTTTGTCATCTTACCCAAAAGACAAGATTCGCATGTATCATCTGGCCTTAGGTCAAATGATTCCAACACCCCATCCTTTTGGAGTTGTTCCATGCGTTTCTTGTTAATGTGTCCAAGACGGCAATGCCACAAACATGCTTTGTCTATACCATTAGACGAATCAATTTGAAGTACACTATTGCCTAAATTGTCTACACACATCACAGTTTCATACACACCATTACAAGGTAAAGCTTCAAAATAAAAAACACCATTTTTATAAGCAGAAATAGAACCATTCTCATCATTGAAAGAATATCTAAAACCTTGTTTGAACAATGCATGGAAAGAGATAATGTTTCGTGTCATTTCTGACGAGTAGCAACAATTCAATAAATCCAAACTAAAACCATTACTAAGCACTAGACTATAAACTCCAATCTTGGTGACAGGTGAAGATCGCCTATTCCCCATGATCAAGTTCATTCTACCATGCTCCACATCCTCACTTTTTCTTAGTCCCTGCAAAACAGAGCAAATGTGGAATCCACATCCTGTGTCAAGGACCCAAGAGTTAGAAGATAATGAGTTCTTAGATAGGATAGTGTATGTACCTGCAGAAGATGGTTTCACTTTGCCATCCTTAAGATCTTGCAGATACTTTGGGCATCTTCATTTCCAATGCCCCTTTTCGTTGCAATAGAAGCAAGTGGCCTCTTTAGGATCAGAGATAGGGGCAACATCAGAACTGGATTTTATATGAGACTTTCCCTTCCAGTTTTGTTTGGGAGGACCTTTCCTCTTCTTCCCCTTTCCTTGACCAATGGCTAGAACGGGAGTATTAGCAGGAGCAGTGGAAACACTTTTTCCCTTCATTCCTGTCTCAGCTGTTCTCAGGAGGTTGTGCAACTGAGCCAATGTGGTCTCAGTGTTGTTCAAATGATAGGTCAAGATGAACTGATCATAACAACTTGGTAAGGAGTTCAGGACTATATCAATAGCTAATTCCTCATCAAGGTGCACACCCAACCTCAGAAGTTGATCCACGTAGCGTTGCATTCTTTGCACGTGGGCGCTAACAGATTCCACGTCCTTCATCTTGCTTGATATGAGGGACTTTACTATGTCGTACTTTTCTTGACGAGCTCGCTTATGGTACTTTTCCATAAGGTCCTTGTTCATCTCGTACGGCCAGTAATCCTCATAGAATCTTTGCAACTCAGGGGTCATAGTGGCAACCATGATGCAAGCAACTTTTGTTGCATCCTTTTCATGTTGCCTATAGGCGGCTAATTCATCAGTAGTGGCTTTCTCTTGGTCAATTTCAACTAGCTCCTTTTCAAGGACATACTCCTTGTCTTCATAACAAAGGGCCATCTTGATGTTACGCATCCAGTCGTTGTAGTTGGAGCCGTCCAATATCACCTTTGAGCAGATGCCCAACAGGGAGAAGTTGTTGTGGGTAGAGGAGGAGGAACCAGAAGCATCGGTAGGAGCAGACATTTTTCTCTTTAAAAGAAATAGTTAAAGTTAGATAAGAAAAACGAGTTTGATCCAACTATAAAATTTACAACTTAGAAGAGGGATGCCGTAATCTAATTGCAAATTTCATAAAGGTAGGTTTCCTTTTGAGATTCATTGAAACTATTCAATGGCATGTTTAATCTCGGATTATGCTCTTCCATTTGTGACTGGGATACCGAGGATCACAAACAAGATGTGAATAACCATGCAAATGTGCTTGGTAACCTCAATGTCATTTATCATCTCAATTGATGTGCTGGTTAACCACACACGCTCCATCAACAATAATAATTTTTGAGATACCCATTACAACTCTTTATTAGTCCCTATTAGTGTGCTGGTTAACCACACACGCTCCACTAATGACTTATAAAGTGTAATGTGCAATTTCATGGGTTAGCATACAAATTCACATTTTTCCTAAAGTAACTAGGAATTTATAATAAAAGGTTTAGTTACTTTTAATGTCATTATACTTTTAATGGGAATTAAATTTAGTCCTATCAAACCCGTTCGGCTAACGACCCTCCACTAATCAAGGAAGCGGTGGGTGAGAATGGACACCCATTCAACTACCATTTTATAGGCAGTTTCCTTATACCCCCCTTATAGACTAGCTTCGTGAATGAGGCCTACTATTGATTTGACTGACTGTTGTTCTTATACATATAATAACAATTAAGCTTTTAATCATACATATAGTATAAGGTGTATTTTTTTAAAACTTTTAAAAATACCATTATTATATATCAATAATAATAATAATAGGATAATAAATTTAAACTATTAAATTAATCCTTATCCTAAAGACATTCGAAACTTAGGGGCAAGATTAGGGTTTCAAAAATCCTAATACCTAAAATCGAATGTGAGCCTCCTAACAGTTCAACAATTATAGCTAATTCAATTGAAAACAAGCCTTATGCTCTGATACCACTGATGGGTTTCAGGCACTACAAGCAAACTTAAACAATTAAGGGTGCATGCAACCTAAAACATGATCTATGTTTTCACTATTGAACCTATAACTATGAACATATAATAAACCCTAGCAAACAATCAAAATAAATAAATAAGTTACTAAGACAGCTAGGGTTACATACCTCTTAGTTGTTATAGTAAACAACTATATTAATCCTTCTTGACTTCAAGGAAGCAAGCACCACAAGCGTCGTGCCTCTAATGGGATCACACCCAAGGACTCGAAGAAGAATATAAACTAAGGGTGGGATGAACTATAAGGAGTTCTTCCACAAGGAGGGAGAAAGAAGGAGGCGAATACTCAAGCCTTGATGAGCAAATTGGAATGAATTCCTAAGGCCTTTATTTATAGCCTTGGATAACCTCCTTACTTTGTAATCCCACCAATGTGGGATACATGCAAAATTTCGAAATTCCCTTATGCCTAAGGGATTTTCGAAATCTTCCATGTGGGATAGATAATTTCCTAATTTAACCAACTATTGATTAATTATTATTTATCCCTTTCAATTAACAAACTGTTAATTAACCTCCCAAATAGTTTTTGTCTAGTTAATTATTAGACCATAATAATTAACAAACTATTTCTTTTCCCTTTTTATTAATTCTCCATATGTCGAGTCTTGAGGGCAACCCAAAAGGACTGTGCTGCTATTAATTATAGTTATAGGCTTAGACACCTAATCCAACACTAACACAGTGGGAGTTATAATATAACACACAAATGTAATGTGCTTCAGAATATTAGAATCCTAACACACCAAAAAGATTTATATTGAGGGTCTTTCTTTGAGAATATTAGAATCCTAACACATCTATTCATACATAAAAAATGAAACACATATCCAAATAAAAAATAACTAAACAATGTCAGTGTAAATGCAACATCAAATCCTTAAAACATCATAAAGGTTTGTAATGAGGGGTCTGCGAAATCAAATAAATGTACATAAATGTCTATAGATCAATCGAAAGTAAAAAATTCAACATATATATGATTAGAAAATTGATGTAATTAGAAAAACTTGCAAATTCTAGGGTTTATGAATGTGTGTGGTATTGTGTACGTAGACGAAAATTAGATTAAAACATAAAAAAACTCATACCATTTTCTTGATCAATCAACAGATTCATCCAGATGAAGACGATGAAAATCTGCTCGTTGTGAATACAAATTAATCGAATTGCTTATGTTCATGAATGAAGAAGGTCGTAATCTTTCCTCCTGGTTAGGATCTATTATAACTGATCCCATAAAACACTCCCTCTATTATTCAATTTACTAAATCTAAAATAAAACATAATTATCAAATGACCTAATTACCCTCTATGACTAAATCAAGTAATTACCACGTGGCACGATTCTATTGCTTCTTCCATTTCTCACAAATAAATCACTTTGTATTATAAGACCAACCACATCGGACGTACGTAAGCCACGTACGTACGTAAGCCGATGTGGCGTACGTACGTTGGCTCGTACGTACGTACGCACATACACCCACATACCGGCTTAAAGTGGGACCCACAAATTCGTTTTCTTTTTTTTTTCTTTAACGGCTAGATTTTTAAATATTCAAAATTTTTTTGTTTTATTTTAACATTTAATAATTCAAATAAAATATAAATAAATATAAAAAAAATCTGAAAAAATTTCTAAAATTCATAATTAAATAAAGGAAAAATTGCATTAAATAATCCCAACTTTTCCCCGTTCGCAAATAATAATCCCACCTTCCGAAGTTGCAAGGAGCAGTCCCAACTTGTCAATATTTTGCACCTAACAGACCCTCCGTTAAAAAAAATTAACGGCGTCAAAAAGTGATGACGTGGAAGCTGATGTGGAACTTTTTTTTTAATTTTTTTTCTTTTTAATCCCAAGTTTTCACCTTTTTGCAAATAATAATCCCATCTTTACATTCATTATGTTTGACTTTTTGGAGTCAAACTTCATGTATTTTGACTCAAAAATTGGACCCGAATTTGAGTTTGTTTGTGTTTGTGATTGATTCCAGTAGTTATAGTTTATCAAAACGAATCTACCGTAGGTTACGAAAACAATTTTCATTGAGTTTTGTTCATAATCGCGAAATGGGGGTGGTGAACATGTTCTTGAGCTCATCAATGGTGAAATCTTTAATCCGTAACGGTTTTCTGCAAGTCTGGTTCCACTAGCTTCGGTTTGAACTCGTGAATTCAATGGTACAATCGGTTTTGAATTTCGTTCATGTTTGTGTGATTCACCATTGATGAGCTCTTGAAGAACACCATTCTTTGATAATGGTGAATCACACAAACATGAACGAAATTCGAAACCGATTGTACCATTGAATTCACGAGTTCAAACCGAAGCTAGTGGAACCAGACTTGCAGAAAACCGTTAACGATTAAGGATTTCACCATTGATGAGCTCAAGAACACGTTCACCACCCCCATTTCGCGATTATGAACAAAACTCAATGAAAATTATTTTCGTAACCTACGGTAGATTCGTTTTGATAAACTATAACTACTGGAATCAATCACAAACACAAACAAACTCAAATTCGGGTCCAATTTTTGAGTCAAAATACATGAAGTTTGACTCCAAAAAGTCAAACAGAATGAATGTAAAGATGGGATTATTATTTGCAAAAAGGTGAAAACTTGGGATTAAAAAGAAAAAAAAATTAAAAAAAAAGTTCCACATCAGCTTCCACGTCATCACTTTTTGACGCCGTTAATTTTTTTAACGGAGGGTCTGTTAGGTGCAAAATATTGACAAGTTGGGACTGCTCCTTGCAATTTCGGAAGGTGGGATTATTATTTGCGAACGGGGAAAAGTTGGGATTATTTCATGCAATTTTTCCTTAAATAAAACATTAAATTTAATAGTTTTTTTTTAAAAAACGGCTAGTTTTTTTTTGTCTTATTATAACGGCTAGTTTTTTTAAAAAGTCTATAAATACCACTTCATTTATTCATTTCATTCACACATCAAACTTCTCATTTCTCTCTCAAATTTCTGCAAACTCAAACTTCCAAATGGATCACAACAACTCAAACTCAAACTCAACCCCAAATAGAAACTCAAACCGACCATCATTCACGTCTATGTTTCCAGACTATGATGGTACAAGCATGACCCAGCTTCTTAACCAATCTTCACCACCTTCACAAATGTATCCACCACCTCCACTCATGAACCCACAGCATCAACCACAACAACCACAACAAATGGATCCATAAAACATACTTTCACATGCAACAAATGTGGATGTTCCAACAACAACAAATGGCGGGGATGCAACATCAACAGCAACAACAACAAACCCAAACTCAACAACCCCCACAAGCAACTCAATCACAACCACCACAGTCCGAGGATGGCCCCTCACAGGGAAGGGTTAGGGGGAGAGGCAAAGGCAGAACTACTATCACTAAGGCTTCTTGTACTAAATGGCCACATTCAGATGAAGTCCTGATGGCAGAGGCCATATATGAGTGTTCGGAGAACAGTGTTATTGCCACCAACCAAAGTACTCATGATTTTTGGTTCAGAGTGCACGAACACTATTCTAGTTCAAACCCCAAAGTGCCTAGGGATCAACACAACCTGAAAGCTCATTGGCACATGGTCAAATCAAAGGTGGCCAGATTCAATGACTTATACTTGAGGGTCAAGAGTTCTAACTCCAGTGGGTGGTCTGATAACATGTGATTGCTTGAAGCAAGGAAGCTCTTTAATGCTGATCAAGAGACAGATTTCAAATATAAACATATTTGGAATAAAGTGAAAGACAAGTTGAAGTACAACAGTGCTGAAGCTTGTGCGGCCAAACAAGGCCCCAAAAGAAACAAGACCAACACAGGCGGATACACTAGTTCTCAATCGTCTACAAACTTTGGTGAGAATGAGTTCAATTTCCATCTTGATGATGATAATGCTGGGGGTATTCAAGAGGGGCAGGAGCCTCCTCAGAATGAGGAGGAGCCTGCTCAAAAAACTGCTCCTACACGCCCACCCGGTAGAAAAGCGTCCAAAACAGCTGAAAAGGAAAAGAAAAATAAAGGTAAATCTATTGGTACAGCTGGTTCCTCAAGTACTGAGGAAAGTCGGAACCGTTTTTATTCAAACCTTAGTTCAGCAGTCGAAAGCAGGCAGGAATACCTGAATCAGTTGTTAGCTATCGAGAAAAACAAGATGAAGCTCAAGTACTACAAGCTGGTTAACATGGATACCTCTCACTTGAATAAAAAAAACTGGCAGCTCATAACCAAGTTTGTGCCCGGCTAAAGGTGGAACTGAACATCGAAGATGAGTCTGAGGAGGAAGAAGAAGATGATGAGGCTTAGGGTTTCTACTTTCGTGTGTTTAATTTCATGTTTTCAATAAGTTAAACCTTAGGATTTGTTGTGTTGTTTAAATTTGGTTTCTTTTTAATAAAAGTAATGTAGGATTTCCATGTTTAAATTTTATTTATTAAATATAAAAAATTTTAAATTTTAAATAAAATAGCCGTTAACATTTAATAATAGTTTAATATTAAATTATTTTTTTTCATAAAAATATAGTCGTTATAAATAAATAAAGATTAAATAAAATGGTGATGTGGAAAGTAAAAGGTGGTATGTGGGAAGTACTTGATGTGGAAAAAAAGTGGGTTTTGTGGTATGTGGGAAGTACATGATGTGGCATGCGGACTGGACCAAAAAGGTGGTATGTGGGTAGTTGTTGATGTGGGTGGTCTAACCCAACTCTCTCTCTCTCTCTCTCTCTCTATCTATACTACTATTAAACACAAGTTTTTAAAGTACAAATGTCATCTTTTAAATTGTGCCACATAGGATAAATCCTATGTGTCAATTTGTGAGATTTTTGAATTAAATAATTCAATGGAAAATTAAATTCTTTTCACATAAAAACTATCTATATATATATATATATATTTAAAATAACACAACTATAATTCATCATACCTTTTTCATTTCTCAACAAAAATTCAATCCGTAAATTGCTTTGAATTCGTGACAGAAAACCCAACAAAACTAGATCCATATTGCTTAGGTTTTGATCAACGAATGATGGTGAACAAATCAAAAAACAAAGTCACAGCCTCGGGTATTTACCCGGGTTACTGACTAGTATATATATATATATATATATATATATATATATATATATATATATACTAGGGGGTACCCGCGCGTTACGGCGGCGACGGTTTATAGGGCATTATTCGTCATTTGTTGGCTTGTTATGGCGGCACGACAATTTACATCGAGGTATTCGTTTTTTTTAGCGCGATGAGGTCCGATGTCAACTTATAATGCGGTATGCGCGTTCATTGGCGGCAACATTAAATGATTGATAACGGGAGCGAGAACTATGACACAACCGTGAAGCTTCACGTGAAGAGAATCCAAACTGTGAAGCCATTGCGGCGGCGGCAGTTTATAGGGCGGGTTACTTGTTTCCTAGTTTGCACGATGCGGCGATGATAATTTACAACACGATACTCGTTTTTCTGTCCACACGATGCAGTGGCGTCGACTATTAAAACATATTTTTAATCATTTTTTCTCACTTGTCAATTATCACAATATGGCATTATTCTCATTTGTAGCGGCGGTAACTTATATGGCATTATTCTCATTTGTTCACTTGTTATGGCAGCGCAACAATTTACATCGCTGTATTCAGTTTTTAACGCGATGCGGTCCGGTGTCAACTTATAATATGATATATGTTCGTTCATTGACGGCAACAATAAGTTATTGTATTGTATGAGAGAACCAACGTGGTATTTGAGTTTAATTTGTTGTTTAAAGGCCATGTATTTAAACGGTTAGATTTTTAAAAAAAATCAATAAGTTTGTCTACAACCATTATATGTGATGAATGGAAACATTTAAGTAAAATCAAGCTTTACAAAGAATAAAACACACTCGATACAGCGGTCACTCTAGGTTAAATACTACAATCCTGACCATTCTAACATAGACCTTGCTGCATGTATAATTGCCCATTTCCAAAAACTAACCAAATTTATAAAGAACTAACAATTAGTAAACCAAAAGAAAAGACATATTGGACATATCTATTGAAGTTTGTTTGTCACAATTAGAAAACACAATGTCATAACAAACATCATCTAATTTACCCCATTACACGAAAATGAGTACACATAAATTAGAAGATGATGCAAGATGCCTTGTTTATATATACTTCACAAGTGGACATAACCACCAAAACAGATCACATGACAAAAAGGAAAAGATATAAGATATCAGATTCTATATCAACTGAATAAAAGTCAACCAAAATTTTAAAATCCATATCATTATTAATAATAGGTTGTAGATTGTTGTAAATATCCTAATTTCATGTCCTTCCTTCTCTGATGCAACTCAACATATAAAGCGATGATTAGATAAAATAAGTACAGAAGGTCAAAATTTCTCATTCAAAACCTCTACATTTAAAATGTCTTACATGATATGAAAATTAGGACAAAACTTGAACTCGAAGATTTAAAGATTCAATCCATAATATGAAAAGAATGTAGGCATGCCTTATATGTGGAAAATATGAAACCATAAATTAGATAAAATAAGTACAAAATCAAGATCTATCAGATACGCAAACCAACCTTAGCTGATGACATCTACCAGTCAAAATAAAATAAAAAAATAACAGCAAATTGCATTCCTTGCACAGAGAGAGGTTTATTAAACATGAGAGTGAGTGAATATGTTGTCATATAATGTTTGTGTGTGATTATTGAATAATAACAG
Source organism: Deinandra increscens subsp. villosa (assembly GCA_039602395.1). Classification (NCBI taxonomy): domain Eukaryota; kingdom Viridiplantae; phylum Streptophyta; class Magnoliopsida; order Asterales; family Asteraceae; genus Deinandra; species Deinandra increscens. The sequence goes on along the minus strand of JBCNJP010000025.1, from coordinate 3,743,674 downwards.
ACCTCCGAAACGATCATGGCGGGCAACAGTTTATAGCTTATTATTTGTCTTTTGTTCGCATGTTAGGCAACATCGACAATTTATTACGCGATATATTCGTTTATGTTAGGGGGATGCAGTGACACGTCAATCAACCAACACAATATTATTTTCTTAGTTTATCAATTCTCTTGTAATACCTATGTTACGAATCTTTCACATTGGAGGTGAAATGAACTTTCTTCTATGAAAAAGTACAAATTTAAAACAAACGTAACACACTCTAACCTGATTTTAACATGAATTTGATTCGGTTGATTGATATTGATAACATGCTGGGCAATTTATAAAATCCAAGTACTTAGTATCTCATTATTCTTTTTAAAATCAAGAAAATAAAATATGTCAATATGTTATGTATGACCTCAAACAAAGAATAAATGAACATGATAAAAATGAAATATGAAAAAAAAATGTCTCTTGTCACCTCCTTGGTTTATTTAATGCATACTTCCATTTGCTTGACACCTCGAGAGTAATCAAACTACAGAAGTAAACATTCATAATGAAATCTATAATTTTAATTCCATAATTTTATCAAGAAAACATGAATCTATAATTTTAATTCAGTACTTTTATCAAGAAAACATGTCGGATGCCAAGCTCACAATTGAAAACTACAAATGAATTAAATTGTAATAATGAGGGTCAATAGAACTACAGTTAAGATGTAGGAAGCTTCTACTTCACCAGTGTTGTTAGTTGTGATTACGACAACCCCATATTGAGTAAGGTTGAAAAGTTTGGAATGTGATGCTTATAATATTCCTAGTACTCCTGCAATGCAATCGAACAAATATATATATTATTTCAACGGTCAAAATTATAAGTTGGAGTTTAAATTTCAGAATATAAAAGATCAACGGGTAAATAACAGCAGTTTCTCCAACTTTGGCAGCAGTGTACCAACAAGACACGGTTACTGGTAAATCCAACAAAAATCTACTATTTATGTTGAGGAAATCATTTTTAAAATACATGTCATAGATAACAAAGTCAATTAATGATACTTAGAGGTCTATGAGATGAAAAAAATCCTGCATAAAAGGGCACAATTCATAGTATACCGAGAGGTAGAATAACAGGCCCAATACCAAAAGTGATAAATATAATTAATTGTGTACAACACATACTAAGTCACATTCCTTCCAGGGAAGCAATAAACAATTCCAGATTGATTGTTTCTATATGAAGCATGTATGAAGTTAGCAATGTCATCAATGAATGCTTTTCCAACAGATGATTTCTCCTGAACCTGCCAGGTCACTAATACAGATGATTTCTTCTACAAAATTAGAACTAAAAACACCAAATTAGAACTTTGAATTAAGATTGTAGACACATACCTCTATAGCAACCACATAAGGCTCGAATAGCAAGGATTTTGAAACTAAAGTGGTTATAGTTTGTTGTTGTGGAGCTGCTCGAATAGCAAGGATTTGCTGTTGAAGGTAATTGTTTATAATCATGTACATGACCTGCAAAACAACAAGGAATTATGAAAATAGTACCTATATCTAACATAGAATATCAAGCTAGGTGATGCCACAAACCTAATATTAGGCATTCTTCAACCCACTTTATATGTTAATTCGTGTTGTATAGATTTTAACAATCGGTCAAATAGGTAGGTTGCAAATGAAACAACTCAAACGGGTCAAAAGTTACCCAAGGTGTTTTCAGCGCTTATGGCCTCTTTAATGAACTAATCCCATGGTTTAAAGTCTCTGAAGCCCAGACTAATCCCATGGTTCAATCAAACTGCTGACGAACAAACTACTTGGTGCGATCAATGTTAGGTAAGACGGTGCAATCAAAATCAGTAGAATTTCATGGGATTAGTCTGGGCTTCACCATCTCACCTAATTTTGATTGCACAAGTAAATTACTTAACTCCTTTAGTAGATATTGATTAAGGAATTAGCACAGAAATGGGTCAGAGGTACTTTCAAATCATGATATTTTATAAAAAATACTTTGGTGTATCATGATATTTTATAAACTTTTCTTTTCTTTACTATTTTTGTAAATATCAGAATTTGATATTTTTATTCATATTAGAAATTGCATAAATTTGATGACCCAAATTAAACAAAAATTTTGGTGAATATTCTTCAGGCAGAATTGTAAAGTTGTGAACCAAATATGGTTCTGTTAATCCAAAACATTAGAAATACTAAGAAAAGCATAGGCCTTTTACCTAAGGAGTTGTACCATAAGAAAAAAACAGAGATTACTATTTCCATAGATTTCCTCCACGTGCTCTCCTTTTACCTCATTTTCCTCATAGAAGTTCATCAAGAGCAGAAATTCCAAACGTCTCCAGATGTGGTCTATAGTATTGAACTCTAAAAAATAGAAGAGAAAAATATTATATGGATCATATTTAAATTCGGATCCACATTAAAATCAACTATGTTCAAAAACTGCAAATGTCTCCAAATGTGTTCCAGATGATAATAGTTCTCAAAAACACTCACAGATATTATGAAGTTCATCAAGAGCATAAAGTCGCTTTGAAGAGTTGCGTCACATACCTGCTGCGATGAAAGATGGAGAGGGAGCTGATGCGATGAAGATGGTAAAACGAAAATGGAGAGGAGCTGCAATTTTATAGCGAGTTTGAATCTTCAATTTCAATTGAGTAGGAGATAGCGTCCAATTCAATTGAGTAGGAGATAGCGAAGCTCTTTTCAAATGAAATAGTACTCAGTATTACCTTTTTACCTACTATCAAGCATCACTATAAAAACCACTATCAAGCATTCATTCAAAGGGCAGAAACCCACAGTCCTGTAAACCCTCTAAGCTTTGAAATAAAAAAAACACACTTAAACATTCATTCAAAGGGCAGAAATAAAGAAAAAAACATATAATCAAGAAGGCATACCTAAAGCACATAGATAAGCACACGAATTAGTTGAAGGTTTAGCACCTAACTGAACCTCTAAATGTAGAAAAAAAAAACTAAAATTAGACACCAAGAATGATAACTAAAACTTAAAACCATATACCCATAACAAACCAATTACCCAAACCAGTGCCGTGTATTAAAAACAAAAACATCAGCATCTCTCCTTTTCCATGAGTTCCAATGCATTTGAACTAACAAAAAAGTCCACATACCAAAACATTGTTCAAATCATGATACGAAAATACCTAGATCTTAAGCACATGAACTCGTAACTTACACTTTGAGTGTTAACCACACATAGAACCACTTATCCAATTTCCACCTCTAGTTCTTCTCCATTAGCAACTTCAAAACATTGGCAAGTTAAGAACACTAACACATTCCTTTAAACCTCTTAATCCCTGCAAATCTGGAAGATCGGCAAAAAATCAAAACGATATTTATGAACTATTATTATGGTATTATTTGACCCGCTCAATGCAAGTTTAACCCGTCTCATTTACTTAAGATCTATATTTGGTTTGTTTTCAATTAAGGCTATAAAATTAGCATACCGGCTAAATTATCAAGCTAAGGTAGATCAACTTTCAAACTATAATTTGTAAAATTAATCAAACTTTCAAGTAAAGAAGATCCACTTTTAAACTTCAATATATAAAATCAAGTTTTAAACTCTAATATAACCCGATAAACCTCATTCTCCACAATTAGATCAGCTTGTGGGTCAACGCCATCAACAATTTAGTCCTAAAACAACAAAGACAATGGCAGTAGAAGTTGATTATTGTAAATTTGTTCAAAACATTTAGAAAACCAGATCATACAGCTAAGTTTACCTGGTTCCTCTGCTGAAGCTGAATTGAAGAAGATATTTAAGAGCCAAACCAGATCAATTGAAGGAAAAGTAGAACCTAACACCCCATGACAAATCAAGATCAGGAAAACATGTATGATAACAGTAAACACTTGAATCAATTTAAACTTGACATAGAATTTACGAACAAGCAGATCTCAACTTGCTAGATGTTGGAAACGGAGAAATACTCGTTAATTTCTCTAGGTAGCTAGATCTGAAAGACTTCCAATTTGTACTGTTCTTGTCTCTGAAACAAGTTCCAAACACAAAACATAAATTTCTAAATTTCTAAAAAAGTGACATCTTGCTCATAGAAAATCAAACTTCAGTTGGATATACGAATGGATAAGTAGTTCAAACTCACCTGCATCATTTTACTCACAAGTCACGAAACACGATTTATCTCTGTGTGTGAAAATGGTTACAAAAGCGTATGAAATTTTAGGTTAAAAAGAGAATACACTACTGTATCAGAAATCACCATTAGAAGCCCTAATTTGGTATCGTATACCTACAAATATATTTTTTTTCTTAACAAACCCGAATCTGCAAATGTTGGGTTTCGATGTAGCCTGAGGTTTCTTTCCCTAACAAACCCGAATCTGTAAATGATGAATTTCAAGAACAAGTTACCGTATGCTTGAAAAGGAGCTAGGATTCCCTGGTTTCTTACTAAAAAAGGATGATGTGAGCCAAAGCCATACAAGCGAAGATCTGGTTACCGATATGCTTGAAGGAGAGCTAGGGTTCTCTTTCGCATTAGATCTGTCAAATAAAACCACAAAAAAGCAGATTTTATTTAGGGTTTCGTACAAAAAATACCAAGAACATCATAAACAAGTTACCGATATGCTTGAAGGAGAGCTAGGGTTCTCTGGTTTCTCTCTAAAAAACGATGATGTGAAGTGAAGACATAGAAGAGAAGATCCGATTTGTGAAAAAGGACGACGTGGGATCTGCTTTAATCGGAGCTAGGGTTTTCTTTTCCCTTAGAACTGTTGCCGGAGCAAAGGAATGAGAGATAGAGAGCGCGATTCGATTCGTTCGATTATGTAATTTGAAAGTGAAAATTCAATCGAGATCTGATGAATCGGTCTACATGTTTGGGTGAAGAAAGACTAGAGAGAGACTTGAGAATGTAAAAGAAAGAAAGTAGGAGCAGATCTGGTGAATGGTAGGTGTATTCAAATTTCCAAAAGAAAGTAGGAGCAGATCTGGTGAATGGTGAATGAATTTAAGTGTTGTACATCCTGCTTATTCATTTGTACATGTCTTAAGATTCAACACTTGTGCTTTAAGGGATTGTACACAATGCATATAAACTTGTAAAAGTCTTAAAAATTCAACACCTCAATTTTCTCTCTCTTATATATATAATAAGATAGTATAGATATAGGGTTGTGGTATTTTGGAACCCACTTTGAGTTGGAGCATCTTTGAAACCCGACGTTAAAAAAATGTTTTTTTTTTCTAAATTTTTTTTTGTGGTTCTTTAGGTTATAAACAACTCTTAAATAAAAAAAAATCAAAAAACCGCCTACTAGATTTTTTTTTAAAAACATGTAACTTTTTGCGTAACTGTAAAATATGCATAAAAGTTACATATGTAACTTTTTTTTGATATATTTTTAAAAAAATCTACAAGGCGGTTTTTTTATTTTTTTTCATTTAAGAGTAGTTTATAACCTAAAGAACCACCATAAAAAAATTAAGAAAAAAACATTTTTTTAACGTCGGGTTCCAAAGATTCTCCAACTCAAGGTGGGTTCCAATTTAAAAAGTAAAAATTTACGATAAAAAGTAAAAATTTAAATATATATAAGAGAGAAACTTACAGAGGTAAGAGGAGGACGAATGATGAGTGTATGCACAGCGGATGAACTTTGACACGGAGAAGGTAGAAGAAGGTAAAAAAGACTCTTTTTTTTGTTTTTTTTTTTTGGTAGGGAATATGGTATGAAGAACTTGGGAAGAACTCAGAGACTAGGAGCCTTTGCTAAGAAGTACAGAAAAGAAATTTAGTGTGCCATAAAAGCTTGATAGTATTGCTATTTCTGGTAAAATTGCTTGGTGCTTACAACTGATGAAAGAAATGCCTTTTATAGGCAAACAACTATGCTATACAATGATCTTGACAAATTAAATCTACGGTAGGGGATTAAAGAAACAAACAAACAAAACTAAAAAAGAAGATGCTTAAAAATGACTTAAAGTAGATAGATGCTGTCTGGATAAGAGTCATAATTTGATTTGCCATATTGCCTGTCCATCTTGTCTGTTTATTGGTTGAGTATGTCATAGATGACATCATATTTAGAAGTCTCTATGTGTGCTGTCGATTGAAGGTGCTGAACCTGGATCTGTGTCACAGTCTTCTATGTCATCATCATTGTGAATGTGTTTTAGCTCTAAGTTATCTCCTTCCCCAATGAAAAGTAAGAGCATGTTCCAATTTTTATATGTCCATACTTGTGTATAATGTTATTCTGCTAGTAACTTGAAGTCTTTCCAATTGAGTCCTTCAGGTAAGACCGGAGTTTTTTTATTCTTTGTAATAAATGCTTTAGTCGGATCTTCTTTGAACTTCAAGATTGATTTTCTGTCTTTAAAACTGTCATAATCACCCATACTCTCTAGCCAACAAAGAGTTGAGAAATCTACATTTGTTTTAATAGCCAAACTTTCTAAATAATTTTGAACTGTTATTTTGTGGCTAATAAATATTCTTTTTCTAGCTGGTCTGTATGTGTGATCATTTGCATTAGGTAAAGAAGAGAACATCTTGCAGCCTATTGTTGGAGGAAACGTGTGTGTAGCAATGTTTCCTGCTGTTAAAGTAAATTTTTCTCCAAACTGATCTAGGAGTTTTTCTGTTTTAGCTGTTAAACGGAAATCGAAATAATCAATCATACCATTGTGGTAAAACTGAATAATTTCTTCATCTGGCATATCTGTTATATGCAGGCTTATTTGTAGAAGCAGAAGACCGGTTCCTTCTCCTTCATCATCAATTCTTTCTACAACTTTGATTCCTTTATAAGATTCTTCATTGAATATATATATATATATATATATATATATATGGGAAAGAGTAAATTGGAACCCATGTTGAGTTGAGCAAACTTTGGAACCCACCTCCTAGCCCTTCATCAAGTCCATCCTATGGCTCATATTAATTCAACATTTCTTATTTATTTTTAACCCCCAAAAGTAATCACATATATGCTAGAAGGGTATTTTTGTCTCAAACTATTTTGTTTTTTCCAACCCACATTTATCTCATGTACTTTTGCAGACTCACATTTATCTCTTTCCCCACCATCTTATCTCTTTGTTAACCCCAAATATCATATCTCCATTTTTCAAAAGATTTCAAATCCTCAATCTTGTGTGTTCATCTTTAACACATTCTCAAAATCCACTTTAAAATTTCTAAGATCCACCACCATATACTTTTGTCATCACCCCACCTCCACCCCCACCTACCACATCCACTACCATTCTGTCACTGTCACCATCATCCATCGACCACCACCCGACCCACCTCCTCCACACTACCTCCTTTGTTCACCTCCCGGTGTTGCTCGGAACCGTATGCGTGTTGTTCAACCCACCGGCGGATCTACAGGAGGGTCCGGGCGGTCCACTAACCGTCCGGCCGGTCCACTGACCGTCCGGCCGGCGAATCTTCTCTTGAATGGTGAACTCCAGGGAATATCTTTTGAATGTTTTGACCCTCCTGTTTATCTCTGTAGATCCTTAAAAGGTAAAAGAAAAAAGTAGAGTGTTTTTAAAATTTTCCGGGCATAAATCGATAGTCCGACGGCGTTGTTATCAACTCCGGCGACTTTATCATTAGTGAAATTGGTAAGTACGATGAAAACTGTTATTCTTAAATGGTAAGGGTGTTGGATATTATGTGTCCTGACCCGACAAATCTTGAACCCAACCCGGTTACGACCCGTAAGAGTTACACCGGGTGCAACGAGCTCTAAACCCGCTTACGAGTTAACCGGTAAAATAACGAAAATGTTTGATT
>JBCNJP010000025.1:3698159-3735326 GCA_039602395.1 Deinandra increscens subsp. villosa | reverse complement strand
TCACACCCCGACCAACGGCGGAATACGTCGGGGCATGATGATTGTCCAGATGCACACAACACTAAATAATGTTGTGATATTCTTAATCAACCCATTTTAAAGATAAATCGAGATTCATTACAATACATGGCATAAATACAACCATAATGAACAATTAGACTTAATTAATTTGGTCACACTAAGTCCGCATGCGATCCTATGGTGTCATCAGCAAGAAGTCATCAACTAATAGCAATCCTGCAACATGTATAAAATAAAGGTCAACTACGAATAGTTGGTGAGTAACCATAGGTTTATATACGTACATGATAAATAGTACAACATGCGATTATATGTTAAACCACGAACACAAGCATAGTAAACCAGAAGTGAAACATAGCACATGGGGGTCGACGTAACCCAAGCCCTCGGCATAGCATGAGGACTAGATGAAAGCCAAATACCGTCAGTAAATACAAGTGAGGGTTGGTGTGAATTTAAGGTCTAGAACGAAAACGGTGAAAGTTTGGTAAATCCCGCGCGAGTTCGATTTTAAACGGGAGATCACATTTTTGAGTTTTGTATATCAGTTTTATCATGTTTATGAGTCATATGATCACTTACAGTGTCATGAGTCATCACACACTTGATCGGATCATAAAACGTTGGTGAGTTGCTTAAAAGTGATAAAAACGACAAAACCGACCAAAAATGCATTTTTGTATGATATTTTATCAACCATTAATGGTTAGTGTCACACCCCGACCAATGGCGGAATACGTCGGGGCATGATGATTGTCCAGATACACACAACACTAAATAATGTTGCGATATTCTTAATCAACCCATTTTAAAGATAAATCGAGATTCATTACAATACGTGGCATAAATACAATCATAATGAACAATTAGACTTAATTAATTTGGTCACACTAAGTCCGCATGCGATCCTATGGTGTCATCAGCAAGAAGTCATCAACTATTAGCAATCCTGCAACATGTATAAAATAAAGGTCAACTACGAATAGTTGGTGAGTAACCATAGGTTTAGATACGTACATGATAAATAGTACAACATGCGATTATATGTTAAACCACGAACACAAGCATAGTAAACCAGAAGTGAAACATAGCACATGGGGGTCAACGTAACCCGAACCCTCGGCATTTAGGCTTTCAATCACAAGGCGCCACACGCGAGGCAGACCAAGTGGGTTGCCAGACCAACGGATCCATTATTGTAACCCCGGCTCAAATGAGTTAATGGTAATACGTCTATGAACATGAACATGAACATGAGCAACACATAAGTACAACACACACAACACAATCCATAGCAATGATCAATCAAGTTCACGTATACTAGGCACATAGATCTAACACATTACTCGCATGTGGTTTTGAAAAAAATAAAGTTTAAAAACATGATTTGAATACTGTACATGTTGCACCCCAAAACTTAAAAGAAAAGGGGCTATGATACTCACCTGATGCGGAGACACAATTTGAGGGAAAGACACCACGAAAAGAGGAAAGATAGACCCGATGATATTCTTGACGACTAACGAGATAGAGAAAGAATAAATAAGTAATTAATTAAATAAATAAATAGTTAGATTTCACGACACAACTGACTCGACGACTCGTTGGTGATTTGGTGAGGTGATACGTACGTTATGGTAGATAGGTCCAATCCTAAGCTAAGGGTAAGGTCAAAGAGTCCTAATTTGACTATTTATATGAAAGTCAAACACGGTCAAACGTAAGTTAACATGGTCAAACAAGATTCAAGGTACTTTAAATTTTAACATACGAGACCAGATCTAACATACTTTACTATGGATTATATATATCTATATGAATCTAGCATGGACCTAGTCAAATTTACCATGTATTAGTCAAATCTAGCATGATAGTCAACTTTTGGGCATAAAACAAACCCTAATTAGCATGCATGGGTGAATCTAACTTCATCAACACTTAAAAGTACATAATTTGATGATCTCACATATAGAACTAACATTACATATCAAGAATATTATAGATCTAAACATTTTATGATGTAAAAATGTCATCTTGATGGTTATGACACATAATTCTAGCCCTAGATGACACACATCTTGAGATCTAGTCAATTTAACACATGAAACCCAACCTTGATGCTCATAACACATGGATCTGGTCCTAAACATCATTCATGATGTCACACCCCCAATTTCCACTAACGGAGTATAACCGTGTGGGGTGTGATCTAGACCAGGATCCAAGTCTTTAGTTACAACCAAGCCATAGTTAAAGGGGGTAAACCAGTCATGTATTTCATTTAATAAATCAGAGTTCACATTTCACAAAATCAGCGGAAGCTTTAAAAGTTTACAAGGTTGTTGTATATTAAAAGTAATTAATGAAGTATCTGAAATACAATTTTCAAAAGGGTTTCGTAAAGAACAAGTATTGCCAACGCCCGTGCCATCCATGATCCTCCAAGCAACCTGAAAAGCATTCGACAATCAAGTGTCAGTAAAAGCTAGTGAGTTCTAGACCAAAAATGCATACGAATATCGAAAGACCAATTCGTAAGTTTACAAGTAATATCCATATCGTTAGGTAGCTAGCCTATGCTTATGTTCACCTGAATGTTCGCGACCGAAGCTGACAATGTATTTGATAGGTATTTACCTATGTGATTTGCTTTCCCGCGTCATCCCAGATCACGGAGTCCTAGGCTAATATTGATCTCAGTCCGACCGCTAGTCGGGAGGGTGGATCCCGTGCACCGCTGAGCGGGGGTGTCAATCCCCAGTAGTACTACTCAACATTACCTCGCTATTCTATATTAACGGCCCGAGAAAGTAAGGACTTTTTGTAATTAAAACGCAATTCAGTGAATCATGTGATATTTACCAGATATTCATAAAACAGACAGAATACCTTTGTCTAAGCATTGCCATCCCTTACCGGATGCAACTTGTTGTGTGTTATCATCCTCAACCGGATATAACTAAAAGAAGTAGTGAAACTCACCTTAGAGTGCACTGGTACACGGCACTTGACTTTACACGTTGGCTATGAATGACCTATTTTGCGTAAATACGGTCTAACCGGATTAGAGGTTGTCTATAAGACGAATATAGCATATAAGCAACCAAACAAGTTTCATACATTCATACAAGTCATACAATGCACACACAAGTTCCAATTTAGGGGAAAATCAAGAAATTGCAATTCAAGTCAACGTTGACCCAAAAAGTCAAACTTCAAGCACCTAACTAGTGACATAGCTAAAATCCACATTACTTGGAGTTAACTCCTTAAATTTTACAGACATATACTACATATCAATTAGGAATTGTTGCAAAAAGAATCAATTAAAAAGGTTGAGAAATGAGAAACTTATGCGTGTTGGAAGTTAGCAAAAATCAACATTATTGTCTTTGACACACCATTTGGTGGCATGCCTAATTTGCTCCATACTTGGAGTTAGGTTCTAAAATTTTGCAGGCATGAACTACTCAACATTTAGGGAATGTTGCAAAAAGAATTAACTTAAAAAGTTTAGTAACGAGAAAGTTATGCGCATCGGAAGTTGACAATTTTCAGCTTTTTTGCAAAATAGTTAAAGTAGGTTCAAAATTTGCATAACTCATTCAAAACTTAAAGTTTAGGCACCAAAACTTCCAGATCTTACTTTTAATATATAAACCTCATTTTCATTTAACAAAACCCTCATTATATCAAGGTTATCATGCCCGACCAAAATGTAAAGTCTACTTTTCACAGAAAAACACAGCCCTGCACACCTAACTTGCAGCAGTGTTTTGGATGACCAAACGGATGTTTTAGAAGGCGGGCGAGTAGCCCAGTCGAAGCTAAGACATAATACTTTACTAGGGAAAACGAATAAACTGATTCTGAGCAATATTGAACAAGTTATGACCTATGCAAAATGGCCTAAAAATCTGGCCGAATCTGTCCAAAATTGGTATTTTGCAAAAGTTTCGGTTTACAAGTTTTAAGCAACAATTTGGTCATTCAAATTCTTGTAACATCATACACATAACTATAACATGGATTTTCAGTTGCAAACATGATCATACGAAGCTCATAGCAAAACCCCAACCTAAGACTAGCATACAAGCATAAACACCTAGCTTTTATGTTTGACTACATAAACAACTTCAAGAACTAAACATGGCAGATTTTTGAACTCCATTTCCAGCCCTAAATCCAACCTCAAAACATCTCCAAATCATAAACTAACATAACCTAACCTAAATCATGTTTCATGGACATCATAACACCCCATTTAGCACACAAACACAAGATTTACACATGCAACCTACCAATTTCGGATTTGGGGTTTTAGGGTTTACAAACCTTGAAGAGAATACATGAGATGAAGAAGATGAGAGGGAGGTGGAGCTTTCTTGAGTGTTCTTGAGGCTTGTAGTGGCTTAAAATCCTTGGTTTCCACTTCCTTGAGACTTGATTTCTTCAAAATCGTGAGTGTGTGTGTGTGTGTGGAAGAACCGCAAGCAGATTTCTACTTAAAGAAATTACACAAGTGGTCCCTCAATCTTTCATTTTGACACATAAAGCACAAAAATCATTTTAAGTGGGTTTTTACTAAAACTTGAAAGGTAAAACCTTAAAAATGTTTTCTAAGTGTTTTTAACTCATTTAACATGCAATGTTTAATCGGGACAAGTATAAATATCATTTACACATAAAAATTTTAATTTACGCACGAAGCTCGGTTTCACCCGAAAAAATGTAAAATTTTCAAATAACACATAAAGTTATGAAATGAATTCACGAATCAAGTTATTAAAATTAATTAGCAATTAAACATTAAAACATATGCAATTATTCAAATAACGGGTCACGGGTTCGCTAGCACAACCAACGGAACTAACGAACAAACTTAACGACGTTAACTCGGGAAGTGGCAATTGTCACAGCCTCCCCATGTTAAAGAATTTTCGTCCTGAAAATTGTCGTGGTGCTAACCGTTTCGCGGATCGTTATTAGAGAGTCCAAGTTCTCTGTTCCAAGGGGAATGACGGTCGGTATATGATTAAAAAGCATCGAATGAACATTTCACATGAGCGTACAAAAAGTGATTTTCTATAAAAAAACGTTTCCATGAGTGAGTTGAATCGTATCGCATGGTTAGGTTTAACAAATGTCAAGATGACGCCATATTCAAAATTGAAATATTTAATGCGACGAAGTGACCATATCTCCGAGTAGCCTTCAGCTATAGTATCTAGTAAGATAACAGAAAGTATTGTGTCAAATGACACGGTAGAGGCAAGAAGTGCTGCAAAAAGGTTCGAATGTTAACGTATCTGGAGGGTGGGTATGCGTCCTTAAACTTGGCTAAGATCGGGTGGTTCTTATAGTTCGCAGAAAAGGTATAGGAAGATGATGCTGCAAGGTATCGTAGTACCAATAGCATAGCGAGTAAGCGCGGTAATCTCATAAAGAAGTGCTATGCTTCACCAAGCCGGTGACAATTTAGGCGTACGCGAGGTTAACAAGTCGTGGTATGTCTGAAATGCAATAACTAGAGGACCAATTGAAATATTTCACCAATTTCTAGGGTGAACCAAGACGAGTATGGATCTGGGACGAGTAAACGTTGATAAGGGTCCTTGAAAGGTCATGGGATTGCTCCAAGGAACATGTGATTGGTGTTTTATAATATAAAACTTCAGTTTCTAAAACGTTGTTATTCATTTAGGTCGTAATCTTTATTTGACAAAATTTATATCAGGATAGTTCCTATTAATTTAGAGAGTTGGAATAAAAACAATAAGTTTCATTTGATTAAACTGTATGAGGGACATGCGAAATTTCAACGAAAGTAATATAAATTTTGCTTTATTGTGGGCACTGTCCCATTAAATGAAGTTTCTCAGAATAAGGGTTTTGTTTATGATTTCAAAGTAACTATGTGGTTCAGCACTAATCCCACCTTCCACATGCCGACAGAGCTTATGAATAGGGTGTGCCGCAGCTAACCCACCACACTACCAGCACGTTGAGGTTGTACTAGTTTCCTTGCCATTCCTGGCTATTTGACAAATCTTGTTAGATAATATACTTGAAAATAAGGTATCTTATGTTTTTCCCCAATGCTTTTGAGTTGATTGAGAGAGAAAGATTTGAAACCATGCAACATGTAAAATTTTTGAATTTTGCGACAAAAAGGGTTTTTCCATGTATTCGGTCGGTGGGGTTTTCACCCATGGTGAGGATTATCAAGAGTTTAGCGAACGCAACGCGAATACAATTTGAGTTTCTGAAGGGGATTCAAAGGATAAGGTAGTCCTTCACGTTGAGGTTAAAATGAGGTTTGCCAGCATGGGATATATCGTTACGCATATTACCCTCCTGTAAAGATCCAAAGTAAGGGTGACGTTCTAATAACCGATAGGTTCTTTGTAGAAGCATAAATGATATCAAGTAGGGGAGTACAGACTCAGGATGAAGGGCGAGGTAGCTTATGTAGGGTAGTTGCAACTGCACATTTTCGAAGAGAGTCATACGGTACAATTGATGCGGATCCAGAGAAAACGAACTTGGGTCGACTAAGATGAATGTGAGTGTGTCAATGGTTGTACCGTACAGTAGGATAAATTTCATGTAAGAACATAAGTTTATGTCGGTCCTCAATAGTAAGTAGAGGTGCAAACGGGTAGTAAGGGTGGGTTGCCGAAATACTAAGTGCTGACGACTTAAAAATACTACCTGACTTCCAATGAGTGTAAATACGAGTTGTAGCTAAGGTTTCGCGGCGTCTACTGCGTATCGAAAAGTCGCATTGCATAAAAGATGTAAAAATATCGGGTACTTGGGTCACTTTCAGTGATCCTCGGGTAGCTCGCCGCATATACGATAAATGCAAACGTGTTTTCGTCAAATCTAAAGTCAATCTACTTCCTTACGCGTGTCTCGAAAGTTCAGGTCAATCGTTCGATCAGTCACCACTAGCTATGAAACAGGGGTTAGCAAAGAAAGTTTTTCTAGAGAAGAAGGAATGAGGACAAGGGTATCAATGTATGATGTTGTGGAACTTTCCTAGCATACCGCTGCCTCTTGCTGGCTGTCATTATTTGTCGTACGGGAGCTTCTGACAAGGAAGTGCATGGAAATGTCATTAATGAGGTTAACTAGCCGTGATTGCTCAAGGCTTGAAGACCTTACAAGTCACACAAGAATATCAGAGTAGAAGGTTCCTTGGTAGTCAAGTTCACAGACGAATCATGTGTTTGAAGATGAAGCAGTTCGTACGGGTTCGAGAAGTAACCTACATCGCTCCGTTGGGTGAAAATTTATTTGTAGTGAGGTATAAAGTGCTTAAAAATCGTGACGAGATTACTAGTCAAGAGGGGAGAACTTCACAAGATTTTCCTGCCGAAAGGTTGGTTCCAATGGTTGAGGTGTAATTGTCCATTCAAGATGTGTGGGTTTCCTTCAGAGTAGAGTTTGTGGAGTTGTTGCATAATTGTGAGGGCTTGAAGAATGGTATAGCAGTTAGGATTTCGGATAAATTAGAATAAGTTTAGGAGTTATACCACGGCTCGCTCGCAGTAAGGGGAGACCTTATCGTCGGATGGTGGGAGTAATACGGTGTCTTAATGGGGTTATCACTTGAAAAAGCATTTTGAAGAAGTTCTGGTAGATTGGGAGCCATATCTAGAAGGGACAAGATCGGGTGTGATAGAGAAACGAACATTGATAGATGTCCTCAACCATATGGTTGAGTCCCATAAGCTTGAGAATTTGATGTCATAAGATTTTGAAATGAAAGGTTGTATTCCCTTATAATCAATTGTTTGCCGAGCAGAATTCCCCAGGGCTTCCATACAATGTAAATTACATTTACGTGTGCACCCGTAACGGTAATTTACCTTGTATGTTCACGCTGGTTCCTCTTACTTTAGCTACCAGGTTCGATGGGGTAGTATGTGGTTTCCAAGGGGTAAGTATCAAGAATGTGGTCATTAAATCATAGGTAACTGACCGGGATTTGCCAAGGAGACAGGTTTTGAGAATAAACAGCTCATTCAATTTAAAGTTTATCGTAGGTACGATTTGGTAAGCAAGTGGTTCAGTAGGAGTATGGGCAAGGCATGCTACAATGCCCCCAACTTAACCTAAAGATATAGAGTAGTTATTGTCCGACTCGATCATGTATTCGTTATACACACATATGTTTATATATATACAAAGAGAATATCATGTTATTCTTAGTCATCACATGCCTGATTTCATTTATGTTACTAAAGCACATTCACGCTGAATTATCAAACATCAACTATGCGATTTAAAATGCGAGGTCTAAACTGACCAAGGAAAAGAGTGTTAACATTTTAGGGTAACAGACGCAGTCACAAGCATCCCATGACAAATCATCTGATTCTATATAATGTTGCCCTATACGAGGCTAAACAGCGTTCTTTACTAACGCACTACGATAAAGGTACTCTCGGTGTGTGTTAATGGGTGTCCTACCCGAATAGGATCTACTACGATTCCTATTTATGTTATAAGAGAGTATGATCGGTTAAGCTGAGGATATGTTGGATCATTGTCTTAGAGTCTAGATTACCATGATCTAGGCCTAAAGGTAAACCTACCTAGTTCATTCAGAACAAACAATGTTGTTAAGGGTTAAACAAGTCTGTAAAGATATCAGGATCCTAAACAATGGATCTTGCCCTATTCGTGAAGCTAGTGCATAACTACAAGCACTTACGATTAATCATTCAATTTTTGTTGATGTAACCAAGTAAAAGTTGGTGAATACATGCTTAAAAGGAAATCCTCTCTGATTGCATCTTAGGTGGGTCTTACCCCAGTATGGTTCTTGATGGTTCTGTATACACTACACAAAGGGCAATGTGCATTCTAACATGTGGTACGAACAATTGCTACACCAATTCTTGTAAATTCTTCCAGGTGTCCCCTTGAAGTTCGCTAAGAACTCTTTAAGTCCGCTAAGTCATGTTCAAGTTCGCTAAGAGCAACTCAAGTTCGCTAAGGAGTGTTTCAAGTCCGCTAAGAACAAGTCCGCTAGGAACAAGTTCGCTAAGAATAACTTAAGTTCGCTAAGCACCATACAAGTTCGCTAAGAACAGTCAAGTTTGCTAGCTGGAAGTTCGCTAAGAACAGCACAAGTTCGCTAAGAACAAAGGTTCAAGTTCGCTAACAGAAGTTCGCTAAGAAGGATTCAAGTTCGCTAAGGTCCTGGTCAAGTTCGCTAAGAACAATATCAAGTCTGCTAAGAAGGACAATCAAGTCCGCTAAGAACAACTCAATCAAGTTCACTAACAGTGCAATGAAGTTCGCTAAGAGGAAAGGAAGTCCGCTAAGAAGGATGTGATAAGTACGCTAAGACTATACTTAGAAAAATTTCATGACTCAAAATCTCCAAAATTTCTAAGCCTCGGGAAAGAAAAATTTCTACCCAAAATTCCAATTCCTATACTGACACATGACAGGACTTCTAAATGGGGATCATCTTCAGCACGCGGAGCAGTACTTTTTGGGGGACGTGTTGTAACCAAATCTTTTCCAAAAACAGTTACAGTTCAGAAATTTTACTTTTAAAATGTTCTGGTTCGCTGTAACCAAGTGCTCTGATTCCAATCTTTCACACCCCCAATTTCCACTAACGGAGTATAACCGTGTGGGGTGTGATCTAGACCAGGATCCAAGTCTTTAGTTACAACCAAGCCATAGTTAAAGGGGTAAACCAGTCATGTATTTCATTTAATAAATCAGAGTTCACATTTCACAAAATCAGCGGAAGCTTTAAAAGTTTACAAGGTTGTTGTATATTAAAAGTAATTACTGAAGTATCTGAAATACAATTTTCAAAAGGGTTTCGTAAAGAACAAGTATTGCCAACGCCCGTGCCATCCATGATCCTCCAAGCAACCTGAAAAGCATTCGACAATCAAGTGTCAGCAAAAGCTAGTGAGTTCACAAAAGCAGTCTACACTTACCCGTGTAGACCAAAAATGCATACGAATATTGAAAGACCAATTCGTAAGTTTACAAGTAATATCCATATCGTTAGGTAGCTAGCCTATGCTTATGTTCACCTGAATGTTCGCGACCGAAGCTGATAATGTATTTGATAGGTATTTACCTATGTGATTTGCCTTCCCGCGTCATTCCAGATCACGGAGTCCTAGGCTAATATTGATCTCAGTCCGACCGCCAGTCGGGAGGGTGCATCCCGTGCACCGCTGAGCGGGGGTGTCAATCCCCAGTAGTACTGTAGGTCCAGAAAATCTCCAGAAACACGATATCGATATCACAAACGAGTGCGGAATCCTCGTAGGTGATTGATTCAAGAAGAAAGATGAAAAGAACACAAGAAAACGATGTTTAAACAATAAAACACTTGATCTTGCACACAATTAAACTAGTCGGGTACAAAACACAAATCGTAAACCTCCTTGGCTCTTCACTCAATCGTAAACCAGCACCCTACAATGGAGAACCACATGGGGTTTATATAGGATCCCTAATGGGTTTACTATTGGGCCCCTTGTGGATCATAAACCCAATCGTAAACCCAAACCCAATCATAAACTAGCCTAAATACAATAGCAAACTAGCCTAAATACAATAGCAAACTAGCCTATGATTCTAATGAAACCCTCTAAGCCCAGCCCAACTTATTTAATATTACAAGCCTCATAATCTAGCCTCTACAATCTTCCCCTAGGCTTGTGATATTAAATGTCTTCAATCTTTGAAATTCTTCTTCTTGACTGGCTGGCATAGATGCTGATGAGGATTCTTTCCGCAGAAATCTTCATTGGGTTTCATAACGGGCACTTGGGATGGAGGATTCTCATTGACTTGCTTCTCTTGAAGGAATTGGTTCTTGCTGAATCTTCGGTAACTGTCTTGAATCTTCATAAATTAGAGGGTTGAAATTTTGAAAGCCCCTAACTTTGAAGAATTTGATTGTTGAACTTGGATCTTCATGATCTCTGACTACTCTCTGCATCACTTTCTTCAACGAGACTTGAAGTCTTCAGCTTCCCCTAAACTTGTGAGCATTTTCTTTGAAAACCATTGAAGCTTTTGAAAACTTGTAAAGGCACCAACAACTTCCCCTGAACAGTTGCTTATTCAGATGGAAGTCTTGTCTGGCTGGTTCTTTAACTTGAGCAGTAGCAACATCTTTCTATCATCAACCTGTCTGACACACATTTGAAAAAATATACTCCACCAGACATTTGATGGCTGGTCTTTGGGTTAGAAGGTAATTATCATCTGTTCAGTTGATTCAAATTAAAATAATTTTAACCAAAAACCCTAATATAGATTACGGGTTTTCTATAAAACTTCCCCTGAACCCAAGACCTCTAAAGACTTCCCCTTAGCTGATTACTTCCCCTCAGCTAAGGACTTCCCCTGAGATAATACATATTATCCTCGAGTTCCCTTCGGATACTATGTATTATGGAAGTCTTTTCGGATAATACTTATTATCCTCCCTCCTTCCCCTAAAAATTTGTCAAGATCTGACGGAGGAAGTCTTTTCCATTAGATAATAAGTATCATCCTCGAGTTCCCTTCGGATAATACTTATTATCCCATACTCCTTCCCCTAAAAATTTGTCAAGATCTGTCGGGGGCATATTGTCATGCATTAAAACCCATGAAAAACACATTTTGACTTCTCAAATCAACCTAGCCAAGACAAAAACACACCAAAAAGAACTTAACGATTCACACACGAAAGATATAAGCTAAACAAATACTTACCAAACCAAACATGAGAAAGTTTACAAGGGGTCAAACCGTATGAATCTGACTGAGAAACCTTTTTCAGCTTCAGTTACTCAACTAGTCCAGGTGATTGCCGGTATGTTTGTCCGCTTTAAACTCAAACCCGTTTAATCCCAACCGAATGCGTCATGCTTAATATAGTACAATATTACCATCATGTTTAATTGTCCCCACACCCAAGCGTACACAGCAAAACTTACCCAACCTCAGAGTTTATTGAGGATTCACAAACCCCCAACTTGAGGAACCATGCACCACGGCTATGACTACCACTTATTTTCATTAACCATCAGTTGGTGATCAGGTCGGCCGCTAAGCACGCAAAGAAGACCAACTGAGTGATTATTTTTCATTTTCTTTTCTTTTCCATTTTTTTCATTTCTTTTTCATTTCTTTTTCTTTTCTTTTTATTATGTGGTGTAGTCATGACAGCAGAGACATGGCGTGTGAGAGAGTGAATACTAGGTAATTACCACTCTCAACCCATTTTTTCCGGGACTCAGTCTTTTAAACCATGCAACCTGGGATGGGAAACTAAACATATATATCTTTTAAGTTCACTGCACTTTCATTGGAGGTCATAAGTTTAGGTCGAGCCTACCGAGCATATCACCGTGGAGCTTGCCTTTCACATCCGCCTTACGCGTGTCAGCCATCTCCAACCCGGGCTTTCATTTTACTTCCCCTAAACTTCTTAGAAACAGACACAAACAATTAAAAATTGAAAAGCACACTATTTTTGAGGGGTCAACTTTTTCTTCATCTTTACATTTCTTCCCCTTGCTTTTTGATTTTTAATGTCACAATCTTGTGAACATCATTTTTCAAAATTTTTTTAAACAATAAAAATAAAACACATAAACACACTTAAAAGAACAAAACACAAAATTTTGAAGATATCTGGCCAAGCTAACTTTCAAACTATTGATTTTGAAAATTTTAGAAAATTGGGTTTCATGACATGCACACTTTATTGCATTTGAAGTCAAACACATAATCAATCAACAGCTTAATTGAAACTTTAATGAAATAGGTTTGACTCAAAAGACCCTTTGCTGCCTCATCATTCAAACAACCAAGTTAAGAACAGTACCTTTCATGCTGAATTTTACCTTTTACCTCTCAATGAGACATACCTTCCATTTATAGATTACTTGACATGACATGAAGATACGTCTCCTAAACTGTGCCTGGAACAATCACTTATCAACAAACAAATTAGTAATAAAAACGTTAGTGATAATCCTCCATGATCGTTCCTGCACAGAGTGAGAGATTAGTTAGCCATTGGTACCTAGGCCAATGTTTTTCTGGGTACACCTGAGGAATCAATAAAGGATACTTCTTGTAAGAACATCCCCTTTGAGAAATCAGGAAGTTGGGATGGAACTGCCTTGATTTTTGGTTTCCAAGTTCCAGGTGATTTAACATTTGTTTTAGTCACCTTTGGAGTTGTGACCTTAGGTATTTCAACCTTCTTCGTTTTAGAGTCATTTTTGAAAACAGTTTTAGTTACGTTGGGAGGGGTAACCTTGGGTTTTTCAGACTTTGTTTGTTTTGAAAATGGTTTCTTCACCTGTTTTTGGAAATTTTGGTAACTTGGAAAGCTGTTCTTTTGATTTAAAGATTTTCTTTCAGCTTTGGCAGCGCCCCAATGTTGATCAGAGGGTTTAACCTTAGGAGTAACAGTCTTCATTGCCTTAGGTTTCTGCACCATCATCGGCTTAGACTTCACAGACTCCTGAGATGAAACCCTTTGACTTTTCGGAAAATAGGGTTCATAGGGGCGATAATGACAGTTTCTAGCAATATGACCAGCGAAGCCACAATTAAAGCAAGTTTGCTTCTTTAGATAGAAGTCAGACGTGTACCCATTTGTCTTTGGTGGCTGATATGGAGCTGGTTTGCCTTGTGTCTGCTTCGTTGCCTTGTCTGCAGCTCCAGATTTGACTTTCTGCTGGTTCCTGGAAGCCTGAGTAGAACCTGTCCTCATCGTCTTTGTGCTCTCTGGATTTTCTGATGTTGATGCATCATTCTTGCAATTACAGCGGCAATTGCATGATCCAACTGAAGAGATGGGAGACACAGCTACTCCCTTGAGCTTTTCATTCTTCACTCCAGCTGTTGGTTTCATACTTGGATGCTTGATGGTGATCTTTGGCCTCTCAACTTTAGGTTCACTTATCATGCCATCAGTTATTCCATTGAACTTAGAGGAGAAGGATGGTAGTTCATATCCTACATCTGGTTCTTGGTCAAACATTGATCCAGATGTCATAAAGATCTTCCCCTCAGGCCGTGTCGTCAAGATCACCTTTTCCCTTTTGACTTCGTCAATTACTTTGAAGCATGGGGTTTCAATTTTAGGGTATGGTTTCAACTCTATCCCAGCTTCATCAGACTTAGAGTTGTGACACCTGTCATATTTCTGGCACTCAGCATCATTGTCTGATATATCCTTTACTCTCCCTTCACCATAAGTCATTTTTGTCTCATTGTCAATTTCTTCTTGAGTCATTGGTGTAGTTCCAACCAAGACACTATCAATAGGAGGAGCAGCTTCTTTATAATCAGATTTGGTTCGTTCAACTTGATCCTCACTAAGAAGTATTCCTATAATGTCTCTGGGAACTGGTGGAGGAATAATGCTGTTTGCAGCCAAGGCCTTATCAGTCTTTTCTGACCCAAATCCAGGTGTGTGTTTCCCAACTTGACCAGTCACAACAGCATGTGACAATTCCTTTCCAGCATCAATCATTCTTTTGCTTCTCATTTGATTCATATCAAGTTTAACCTGCAACTCATTGTTTTTATGCTTAAGGTCATCTATCTGCTTACTAAGCTCAGCTATTTCTAACTTAGCGTTGTCATACAGAAAAGCGTTCTCAGTTGCAAGTTTCTTATATTTCACTATGTCTAATTTCTGAGCTTTAACCTTCTCTTCATTCTTTTGCCATCTACCCTTAAAGGAACCCCTCTCGCATTTTACCTCAAACAGTTCTGACTCAAAATTTTTACAGATTTGCCTAAGTCCAGGAATTAATCGAGCACATGTAGGATTCGGGCATATCTTAGTTTCGTCAACTTCATCTAAGAAAGCATCCTTGTCCTCAATCATATTCTTTTCTTCAACCACTGAACTCATTATGCAGCTTCTGAAAATTTTGAAAAATCAGCAAAAACGGCAAAATTGGCAAAATCACTATTCAAAGAATAGTGTCAGAAACTTAAAACTGAAAAAATGGAGGCATTCGGAGTGGAATTTGGGGAGCCCCTCGGTGTCTGCACGAACGTCGTGTTCAAATTTGAGCCTCTAACTCCAAACGAGTCAAAAGTTACGCCCGTTTCCGTGAAAGTGAGAAAAAGAGACTTTTTGCCGCAAATGAGTTTCCGATCGTAAACCGTGTTTACGATCGTAATCTCCTATGGATCGTAAACACCTTCAGTCGTAAACTTGATTCCGATATTTCTTAATCGTAAACAGCGTATCCGATCGTGATGGATCGAAAACACTCGATTCCGATGAAAATTAATCGTAAACTCCGATTACGATTCTTGATTCCGGTAAGAAATTGTCGTACACACACGATTACGACCAAGTACAGTCGTAAACTCGAATCTTCGGGTCGTAAACACGATTCTGATGAAGATCTTCAACAAATGCAATCGTAAACCTTCAAATATACCCAGAAAATAGTCGTAAACACCCAGAAACAGCAGCAGCAGCGATCGTGAACACACCAAACAGCTTCAAACCTTTAAAAACTCAACCTTTTTCAGAAAAAGCTTGAATCCAATACCGTGAGAACCTCGAATCAGTGATTCTTGGCTCTGATACCAATTGTAGGTCCAGAAAATCTCCAGAAACACGATATCGATATCACAAACGAGTGCGGAATCCTCGTAGGTGATTGATTCAAGAAGAAAGATGAAGAGAACACAAGAAAACGATGTTTAAAACAATAAAACACTTGATCTTGCACACAAGTAAACTTGTCGGGTACAAAGCACAAATCGTAAACCTCCTTGGCTCTTCACTCAATCGTAAACCAGCACCCTACAATGGAGAACCACATGGGGTTTATATAGGATCCCTAATGGGTTTACTATTGGGCCCCTTGTGGATCATAAACCCAATAGTAAACCCAAACCCAATCATAAACTAGCCTAAATACAATAGCAAACTAGCCTATGATTCTAATGAAACCCTCTAAGCCCAGCCCAACTTATTTAATATTACAAGCCTCATAATCTAGCATCTACAAGTACTACTCAACATTACCTCGCTATTCTATATTAACGGCCCGAGAAAGTAAGGACTTTTTGTAATTAAAACGCAATTCAGTGAATCATGTGATATTTACCAGATATTCATAAAACAGACAGAATACCTTTGTCTAAGCATTGCCATCCCTTACCGGATGCAACTTGTTGTGTGTTATCATCCTCAACCGGATATAACTAAAAGAAGTAGTGAAACTCACCTTAGGGTGCACTGGTACACGGCACTTGACTTTACACGTTGGCTATGAATGACCTATTTTGCGTAAATACGGTCTAACCGGATTAGAGGTTGTCTATAAGACGAATATAGCATATAAGCAACCAAACAAGTTTCATACATTCATACAAGTCATACAATGCACACAAAAGTTCCAATTTAGGGGAAAATCAAGAAATTGCAATTCAAGTCAACGTTGACCCAGAAAGTCAAACTTCAAGCACCTAACTAGTGACATAGCTAAAATCCACATTACTTGGAGTTAACTCCTTAAATTTTACAGACATATACTACATATCAATTAGGAATTGTTGCAAAAAGAATCAATTAAAAAGGTTGAGAAATGAGAAACTTATGCGTGTTGGAAGTTAGCAAAAATCAACATTATTGTCTTTGACACACCATTTGGTGGCATGCCTAATTTGCTCCATACTTGGAGTTAGGTTCTAAAATTTTGCAGGCATGAACTACTCAACATTTAGGGAATGTTGCAAAAATAATTAACTTAAAAAGTTTAGTAACGAGAAAGTTATGCGCATCGGAAGTTGACAATTTTCAGCTTTTTTGCAAAATAGTTAAAGTAGGTTCAAAATTTGCATAACTCATTCAAAACTTAAAGTTTAGGCACCAAAACTTCCAGATCTTACTTTTAATATATAAACCTCATTTTCATTTAACAAAACCCTCATTATATCAAGGTTATCATGCCCGACCAAAATGTAAAGTCTACTTTTCACAGAAAAAACACAGCCCTGCACACATGATCATACGAAGCTCATAGCAAAACCCCAACCTAAGACTAGCATACAAGCATAAACACCTAGCTTTTATGTTTGACTACATAAACAACTTCAAGAACTAAACATGGCAGATTTTTGAACTCCATTTCCAGCCCTAAATCCAACCTCAAAACATCTCCAAATCATGAACTAACATAACCTAACCTAAATCATGTTTCATGGACATCATAACACCCCATTTAGCACACAAACACAAGATTTACACATGCAACCTACCAATTTCGGATTTGGGGTTTTAGGGTTTACAAACCTTGAAGAGAATACATGAGATGAAGAAGATGAGAGGGAGGTGGAGCTTTCTTGAGTGTTCTTGAGGCTTGTAGTGGCTTAAAATCCTTGGTTTCCACTTCCTTGAGATTTGATTTCTTCAAAATCGTGAGTGTGTGTGTGTGTGTGGTTGAACCGCAAGCAAGGAGGGAGGAGGAGGAAGAACACGTGAAATGAGAAAAGGGGGAGGGGAGGGCAGATTTCTACTTAAAGAAATTACACAAGTGGTCCCTCAATCTTTCATTTTGACACATAAAGCACAAAAATCATTTTAAGTGGGTTTTTACTAAAACTTGAAAGGTAAAACCTTAAAAATGTTTTCTAAGTGTTTTTAACTCATTTAACATGCAATGTTTAATCGGGACAAGTATAAATATCATTTACACATAAAAATTTCAATTTACGCACGAAGCTCGGTTTCACCCGAAAAAAATGTAAAATTTTCAAATAACACATAAAGTTACGAAATGAATTCACGAATCAAGTTATTAAAATTAATTAGACACATCCAATTTGACACATCCAATTTGATTCCAATTGATTGCAATTAAGTATCCGGTTTCGAAAGTCAGTTATAAATCATTTAGATTCATTAATTGGGGTGTAAACACCCAAAAATCCTCCCGGTTTTCAATAATTTGCAAATCGGTAAATCGTGAATTTCAAAAATGGGTCGGATTTCTCAATCGAATAATTTGCAAATGTTACAGTCTCCCCTACTTTAGGGAATCTTGTCCCGAAATTAGAAGATACTAATAAATATTAGAGAAATAGTAGGTAAAAGAGTTTTACTAAAACAACACATTTTGACATTTGAAACCAATCATAGAGTTGACATAAGGGATTTCACCGAGGATAGAAATATATCCTCGACTATTGAATCAATTATATCGGCACCAAAATCTTTACCTGACCGCAAGGGTTAAGTTTAGAATGGTGACTGAGGCGAATAGACTGTGATATAACCGATGATCAGAGACATAACCCACACACACACACACCGTTCTTGGTCCGACTCCCAATGCACCCTAAAGGAATTACCGATGCTTATATATAGGGTGTACCGCAGCTAACCCACCATATCTTTAATACCTTTAGTGAGTACTGTTTGTCTTCGGAGGAAATCCTATTCTACACCACCAATATCAGACAGCCGAGATTGATACAACAACATAGGGCGATCAACATCAACATAGTGATAAACCCGAGGAGTACACTATGACCAAACCAGAATCAACCAAAAGACTAACCAAAGATAGTGGACCACAGTCTCCCCTACTTTAGGGATGAGACTAGGAACTTAGGAGACTCAGGTGAGTAATGAATGCAACATGGATTTCTTCAAAATATCCCAACTCATTCACATATATTCACGTAGATTCACATAGATTCACATAGATTCACATAGATTTACATAGAATAAACCAACACCAAAGTCGATAATAATGATAAACAAAGATGTGGAGCTTCAGACATCTTATCCAAACAAGGCGTCTAGTGCTAGTGCACAAAAGGGCTCAAAGCGACTGATACCAAAAGAAATCGAGTACCACGACTAAACGGAAACCCACGCATTGGATGTCATGAGCTGGTTAGAACTCGCTCGGGTGTCACGACTAGCGTAATCTGAACGGTACATTTTAGAACAACACGACTCCTCTGGCTTGGAATGAACCGTATGATTCGTGGTGTATGAATTCGATGACATGTATTGAATTACATGATTCGAGGCGCATGAATTCGATCACCTAAATCGGAGAACACGTCTCGAAATACATGTATCGATAACATATACCGAACGACATGTCTCGAAATGCATGTACCGATAACATGAACCGAACAACATGTTTTGAAATACATGTATTGATAACATGAACCGAACAGCATGACTCAAAATTCACGTACCCGATGATATAAACCGGATAACATGACTCGAAATACATGAGCCCGATTGTAAGGCCCCATTCCTTATTTCACGTATTAACATCATTTCAATGATCAGAGTTTGAAAATTTCATTATATACTATTTTTCCTTCAACCATTAACACACCACATTTACAAAATCAAGTGTTTACCACCATTAACTTCATAGTAGTTTAACCCAAACTGTTTACATCAACAAGACATATACATCCGGTTCCCAAAATGTATGGTGTTCGGTTCCATGATTCCATGATTCGATCCTGACCCTTCTACTGCTAATTACCTGCTATCAACACTAGTAACACATTAGTATTGAATTAGGACCGTAAAACGTTAGTATAAATACGAGAAAAACATCAGAAAACTGAAGTTCAAAACTGCACCCACCATAGCTTACTCTGCCACCGTAAGCTACGCTGGGACTGCTAGCTTACGCTGGCTCAATTCTGTGCCACGGTGGGGTTTTTGAGCTAGTGGCCACCGTAAGCTACGGTGGCACCGTAAGCTACGGTGGTCACAGCTCACGTACTCCCTTTTCTCGCATTTTGATCAATCCATGCCACTTTTTAGTGACCCAAACCCGTCATTGTGCACCTGTGATCATAATGTACACAAACACAACATCGAAATGGCCCTTTTTCAAGGTTAGCACCTAGTTATATCCAATAAGTTAGTTATGGGTTCCCATTCCCAACCCATTTAACCCGTTAAAGCACCCATGAGTTCTCAGCTTGCTTACACTCACACCACCTGCAAATTGCCATCATATTAAGGCCTTGGCACCTGCAGGTGGTGCCAACTGCTCTATTCTTTTGGCGAGACAAACTTGAGGACTAGAACCTCATAGCTCCTCAAGTGTCCATTTGCTACAGCTCAACCCAAACGGGTCATCATTTACTGCAATTCCGCTTGATCCTACTTTGTGATCATTATCCTTACTCTTATTGCTATCAATTAAACTCATCACATCATTCATAATTTGACTCATAGATGCACAACTGTAATGTATAAGCAAATTGTTGCACAAATGACTAACCGCTACGTGTTACATTACTACATTAAGTTGGTTGCAACATACCAAACAGTCACATTAAAACTTTTAGTATATCACACAAGATGATATACATTCATCTTTACCCAAAGGGGTCACATTATAACGCTCCACATAAACACACACTGTAATTCATCATATTTACCCTCACCTCGGTCATTAATTATATTCCCTTTATACACATAATTTCATTTAACATACTTCATATATATATACACAACATAACCCAAATGGGTGATATTACTCGACCACATAACATCATTCGATGATATGGCTTCAATTTCTATTTGCACGAAGGGTTAAGTAACAAGTTAGAAAGCGTGAATGAACTCATTCTAACCTGTTTGACCCATTAGCCCCAGCTATAAAATTACCCGTTTATACTGCTCCCAACCATGACATTTCCATCTTACACATTGCCCTTGGCACAAATACAATTGTACCAAGACCACTTAATCATTCAAAGAAGCATTCTAGGATCATGATCACTCATGAATCTCTAAGCATGCCTAAGTTTTACTCTATGGACATTCACTTACTTCCAGCTTAACCCAATCGGGTCAGAATCCACCCATCTCATAACATTCATGTAACACAGTCAATCTTATACTTTCATCTTTAACATTTCACTTTCTATAATAGCAGCTAATAAGAGTTAAATTAGGATTACTCACATCCCTTATAGTAATCAAATATACCGCTACATGTTACCTTTAGGATTTTTCCTTGCCTTCACGTCGTTGACCCGAGCTTCCTCTCGCTTCACCTATCATCATTCATGGCTTAGTATACCATTACACATTCATAATTTACATAATCCACAAACCAACACTCAATCAAGCTTGTGAATTCAGCATATACAACTTATCATTCTCATTTAAGCATTTCATCGAGCACCTAGTGTTCACACATTGTTTTCTTCTTGATAAATAGCCTACACATTTCCATTCCATCCATTTTTTCATCATAATTCATCAAGTTTCAGCTTTTGCACTAGATTAAACACTTTTATCAAGTCTATTAGCATACATGAACCCCAATTAACCAACTCAAACCATCCATTCCCCATGTATGTCGATTTCTATAAGGTGGGGTTTAACCCCACCATAATTTCTACTTGTCACACACAAAATCAATCATGCAAGGTAGGATTTAGCTTCATCTAGCCTCAATAACACATAACAATTCAGATTTCAACACCAATTTAACCTCTAGATGAAACCCATAAAATCACCCTATCATAAAAACACTTACTTGACAAGATTTACCAAGATCTAAGATGGAAATCGTGATGTAAGAAGCCTCCCAAGCCTGAATTCGACTTCCCTTGCTAAAACCTCCAACACACAAGCTTCAATTTAGGATTTCTCCTCAAGAACTAGGTCTTCACCCTCCACTCTCTCTCTCTGTGTCGCGATCTACAGGTCTGGGGAATACCCAGACTTGTTTATATCCTCTATTTACTGCTTTGGTCCCTCAAGGTTCTATCTTTTATAAAAATCCATCCAAATTTCTAATTTACATCTTAAGTCCTCCCACATTTCTCTAGTTAACCATCTATAGATAAAGTTAACTTAATAACTAGGAATCCCCATTACACAACCCGGTTAAATATCTTAATCCGCTTATTCAACCCACAACTCAAATTTACACATAAATAAACAATACACTCAAATCATTATGAAATTCGAGATGTTACACCGATAACATGAACCAAATAACATGACTCAGAACGCATGAGCCCGATAACATGAATCGAATAGCATGACTCGAAGTACATGAGCCCGATAACATGAACCGAATAACATGGCTCGAAGTACATGAGTCTGATCATGGTTCGAAATACATGAACTCAATAACATGGACCGAAAACATAACTTAAAATACGAGAACTCTATTAACATAAATCGAATACCATAACTTGAAATGCGAGAAATCGGATAACATAAACATATCTAGTAATGAAGAATAACTTGATTAATAGCGATTACCGATCACACCCACCCATAGTACCCTTCAGATGAGGCCAAATATTTAGAATTAAATGATACACCCTATGAAATAGATTGACGAACCCACAAACGATCACATAACGGTAGTGTGAAGAAAGACTGAACGATAACCGAAACAATCATCAAAGTCATCCAACAACCAAGAGTCGAATTGAAGGATCAAATCCCTTAAATGATGGACATCGAGTCTAAAATTAGACTCATGAGTCAATGGTAAAGCAAAGCCAGGCATAACTGAGGCGGAAACGACACATATTAATTTCATAAACTGACTATTGAGTAAATAAAGAACCGAATTCACGAACTTAACTAGTCGAAAGACCCCAGAGTTTATGGTCTGAATACAAGCGAGTTTCCCCACGATAGAGATCAAGGATGAGAAATGAGCAAATTCATATATCGCCTATGAGGGTGATCACGAATTTGGAAAAGGGACGCGAAGTGACGGTTGAAACATGGAGTTCAGGACCAGACACTATCGCGAATCAGGTACAAACAAAAGTTGAGGCGCATGAAGGGCACAAAACGAGGAGGGTTAACACAATGGAAAAGGCAAAACCCATAAGGAAGAAACGGTCGCGTAGAGGCGAATGGTTCCCCGAGGGTTAGAGACGATAAGGTGACTGGAAACTGGAGTCATACAGGCATAAAGGCAATGTGAAAGTCGATTTGGTGAGCGGGACGAAGACCCGATGTGTCTTCGGATGTCCCCGATTCCCATTTCATTATGTTGAACTTCCACAATTTTGGCTCCTAAATGCATGCGCTCCATACGCAAGTAATAGTGGACTAAAACCCACAGACTGGTTTATCGTCAAGGTTTGCCGGGGCCTGAGGGTCCGGTGAGATACAAATGATTTACTTAAAGCATACAGGTTCATAATGATAACAGAGAGCACAAAAATGAGTGAAGGAAAGTAAGGGCTAAAGGTGCTAACGGTGAATAAGGCCGAAGAACGAACATCAATGAGTTAAGTCGCAAGGCAGACATAACTCAATGGTCATTAAGACCAAACTTTGAACGAATAGATTTGATACCCGTACGTGTATAAGGTTGTCTACTCGAAGGGTCGTAAATTCATAAACTCATACAAATGCAATCCCGTAAACATGTGGACTTGTAAACTCATAAATTTCCAAACGGGTAGACTCCCCGACACACATACCTAGAGGGTACACGAGATACATCAAACGGAGGTATATGGTAAGTTTGATTTTTTTTTAAACAACACGAGAAAGTCATATGCGTGTGGGTTCATAACTCGCTTACGTGCCGGCTTGTCTACATGTATACGTGTAATCCCGTAACCACGCAACCTGCAAACTTGCAAACCATCAACGAGAATTTGCCCAACGTACACATAACGATAATCATCATATAAGGGATAAATGATTCAGGAATCCAAACGGGACATCACATAACCGAGTACATAAGTGCATAAAAGAATTAGAGCAATAAGGTTTCAAACGACATCAAAGTAAGGGAAGTCACTACATAGAAAGTCAACAATTTCAAACGATTACAAGGCATCAACAAAAGACACGTCAAACAACATCCGAGTGGAAAGATCCAGTATGGGGTCCACGGGCAGCATTGCCGTTGACGACAGCATTAACGGTAGCTAACAGTGGATGCGCCAAAGAAATGCGATCAGTGGCACCATAGTAATAGCAATCATAGGTGGAGACAAGGGTAGTCTGGCGGATAGCAAAGGATTGAGCAGGAATGGGCACCACAGGTTGAAACATTTGAGGCTGAGCTCGAGCTGGTTGGTGACTGGTGCTCCCAAGATGGTTGGGTCGGCGACAGATACCCATATGATGGCCAAGAAAGCCACAATTTGTGCACTTCCAACATGGAAGGTGGGTGGGGTGATGAAGTTTGCATCGACTGCGGGAGGGGTGATGCCCAGCATAGGTTTTCTTAGCTTTCAGCACAGCGGGAACACCTTGAGTGACAGGAGGTGCGGGAACATCAGCATCAATTGGAGCCTTAGGGGTTTCTTTTTCTTCTTCTTATTGGCTCTGGTAGAGGAAGACTCAACACCCGAGTTTCCTTATGGTAGACCAGTAGGATTTCCAGAGTCTTTGCACATAGAAGAAATGCACGCCTTATAGCGCTTGGAAGGACAGGCGGGTTCTGTAGCGGTAGCGTTGGCATTGAGAGCTTGCTCGATTAAGTCAGGGAGGACAGCCATCACTTGACGTACAACCTCTCGAGCCACAAGATGGTTGCGGTGACGCATACGACGATCCATGCTGAGAAAAGAGAGGAACAATCATGAGACAATCGGTACATCAGGGTGAGTGATCGGTTTAAAATCATGAGACAACTGATTTTGTTAAACCATAAAATACAGAAAATTACATTGAAATCCATTTAGAACGTAAAAGGTTAAGTGTGTGACAGTGAGATGGTGTAACTCAGATTATCATAGGTTATTAAAAAAATTTCATACAACGCGTAAAACACGAAATCGAATGATCTTCGAAAAACATACGAAATGGCCCTCATTTCCTGAGTGGGAAACTACAACCGTGACTAATCAGAGTAATATCCTAGTGTTTGACATGCTTTGGCCTAATAGGTTTCAGCACTCTCATCGGGGCGTCCCAGGTAAGCGTCTGAATCCGTCAATTCAAATTTGTATGCAATGCTTTTCTAGTCAGAGACCCCAACTACCGGTGCTTCCACCCTTACAGTTACTACATGCCATTCATTAAGGCCCCGTGTCTGACGAGATCATAAAATCGAAAATCAACATCCTAAATGGTACGTAAGGCACCATTTCTAAGGAAAGAGGCTAGGAAGCCTCAAGTGATTCGTGTATAAGTGCATGCTAATTGGTAAAGACAACAGTTAAACAAGCATGATTAAGAAGCACATATAGGACATATAAATCATATAGGCATGCTATGCATGAGGCACTCATGCAGGACACCTAAGGCATAAGTCTAGGTCAAGCCGGTTCTAATAACCTAGATCCCTATAGCCGTGGCTCTAATACCAATCTGTCACACCCCGACCAACGGCGGAATACGTCGGGGCATGATGATTTTCCAGATGCACACAACACTAAATAATGCTGCGATATTCTTAATCAACCCATTTTAAAGATAAATCGAGATTCATTACAATACATGGCATAAATACAATCATAATGAACAATTAGACTTAATTAATTTGGTCACACTATGTCCGCATGCGATCCTATGGTGTCATCAGCAAGAAGTCATCAACTATTAGCAATCCTGCAACATGTATAAAATAAAGGTCAACTAAGAATAGTTGGTGAGTAACCATAGGTTTAGATACGTACATGATAAATAGTACAACATGCGATTATATGTTAAACCACAAACACAAGCATAGTAAACCAGAAGTGAAACATAGCATATGGGGGTCGACGTAACCCAAACCCTCGGCATTTAGGCTTTCAATCACAAGGCGCCACACGCGAGGCAGGCCAAGTGGGTTGCCAGACCAACGGATCCATTATTGTAACCCCGACTCAAATGAGTTAATGGTAATACGTCTATGAACATGAACATGAACATGAGAAACACATAAGTACAACACACACAACACAATCCATAGCAATGATCAATCAAGTTCACGTATACTAGGCACATAGATCTAACACATTACTCGCATGTGGTTTTGAAAAAATAAAGTTTAAAAACATGATTTGAATACGGTACATGTTGCACCCCAAAACTTAAAAGAAAAGGGGCTATGATACTCACCTGATGCGGAGACACAATTTGAGGGAAAGACACCACGAAAAGAGGAAAGATAGACCCAATGATATTCTTGACGACTAACGAGATAGAGAAAGAATAAATAAGTAATTAATTAAATAATTAAATAGCTTAGATTTCACGACACAACTGACTCGACGACTTGTTGGTGATTTGGTGAGGTGATATGTACGTTATGGTAGATAGGTCCAATCCTAAGCTAAGGGTAAGGTCAAAGAGTCCTAATTTGACTATTTATATGAAAGTCAAACACGGTCGGAATGAAGAAACCTTCGCACACACAAACCACCGACGCGTAATGAAACGATTCTCAGATCTCAGATATGGAAACAGCGGCCATTATGCGTTAAGGTTTTCGTTGAGAGGGAAGACCAGAGGAGGCTGCAGTGAAGAAGGGTAGAAATGAGAGAAAAAACCATTATATACCTAGGGTTTGTGTATGAAAGACTTGTATATTCTACATAAATTATTGTACATGTCTTAATTTTTCAACTTTCAACATTCTCTCTCCAATCTCTATTATAAAGTATTATAGATATATATATCATTCAATGTGTTGTAATATATACATTATCGTATACATCTTATTCGACATTGGTCCCAACTGACCCTCGTTGCCCCTAAACACACCTTATCGGTCCTATGCACAACTTATTGGTTATATATACACCTTATTGGGACTCAATGGTCCCAACTGACCCTTAACACACATTATTGGGCCATCATTGGTCCTAAACCCAACTTATTGGCCATTATTGGTCTTAAACACAAATTATTGGTTATATACACACCTTATTAGGACTCATTGGTCCTAAATGACCCTCGTTGCCCCTAAACACACCTTATCGGTCCTATGCACATTGGTCCCAACTGAGCCTCATTGCCCCTACACACAACTTATTGGCCATCATTGGTCCTAAACACAACTTATTGTTCGGCTATCATTGGTCTTAAACATAACTTATTGGTTATATACACACCTTAATGGGACTCATTAGTCCCAACTTACCCCTGTTGCCCCTAAACACACCTTATTGGGCCATCATTGATCCTAAACACAACTTATTGGCCATCATTGGTCCTAAACACATCTTAATGGTTATGTACACACCTTATTGGGACTCATTGGTCCCAACTGACCCTTGTTGCCCCTAGACACACCTTTTTGGTCCTATTCGTAGTTATATACACAAATGGGCCATCATTGGTCCTAAACACAAGTTATTGGCCATCATTGGTCCTAAACACGACTTATTGGCCATCATTGGTCCTAAACACAACTTATTGGCCGATCATCATTGGTCTTAAACACAACTTATTGGTTATATACACACCTTAATGGGACTCATTGGTTCCAACTGACCCTCGTTGCCCCTAAACACACCTTATTGGGCCATCATTGGTCCTAAACACAACTTATTGGCCATCATTGGTCCTAAACACAACTTATTGGTTATATACACACCTTAATGGGACTCATTGGTCCCAATTGACCCTTATTGCCCCTAGACACACCTTTTTGGTCCTATTGGTAATTATATACACAATTGGGCCATCATTGGTCCTAAACACAACTTATCGGACATCACTGGTCTTAAACACAACTTATTGGCCATCATTGGTCCTAAACACAAATTATTGGCCATCATTGGTCTTAAACACAACTTATTGGTTATATACACACCTTATTCTTAAAATATTAATGTTTTAGAGAAGAAGAACAAAACCAGAAGAACTAGAATTCCTTAGGGAGAAGATTTCATCCGGATTGAGAGAAGATGAACAGAAACGGATGAAAATACATTATTATTAAATTAAAAATCAATTCATTACATATAATTAATTAGTATCCGAGAGCAAATTTTCAAACCAGAACAATTACTATTAATTAATCTGGAACCCTAAAAAGGTTAATCATTTCCCACACCAGTAAAAGCTTGAAATCTTCTCCGGTTTCATGTAAGTAGTGTTCGAACGCAATGAACAACAGGTCATCCTTGGTTTGGTTCTTCTCTTCATTCTCTTAGCATATCCTGTTGAATGTTTTGATTTTCTGGTCCATGGCTAGCCATTTCGATCTTACGACGCTTGTGTCAGGGTACTTGTCACGGTACCGCTCACGGTACTTCTCGTAACGCTTCATAGCATTATGAAACTTTATGTTGACATCCAGCCAAAAGAGAATCATGTCTTCGTCATTAGGATCACCTAATTGATCGATAAACAACGATTTATTTAATTAATATATATATATATATATAAATGTATAACTCATCAAATAATCAAATGATTGGTATAAAGAAAAATTAAGAAACGTACTAAGTAAGGGAGGGTTTGTAGGCAGCACATAGTCTCTATACTTTACGTCCAACCAAGCTCGGTACAACCCCAGTTCTTCCTGCTGGGTCCATTCTTCTGCCATCTTGGAAGAGTATAAATTGGATGGGGAGAACGAAGAGTGTGTGAAAGTGATGGTCTAATTTAATGGTTAATTGATTAACTTGTTTATATAGCATGGTTGAAGGTTTTGAAATTTAAAAACAAACAACGGAAAAGTGAAATTAGCCGTTGCTAGTTACATCACCTATTTAGGTTTTTAAAATTTCAAAAATAAATGGTAAAAATTTAACGCAACAAGGATTCGAACACGAAACATTGTATGTTAATCTAAAGCGCTTCTACCACCAGAGCAGCACCCTGAGTTAGTAGATACTTTTCATTATAATTTATTTAAATATGATTCTGACTTGGCCCGCTAAATTCTAAAAGAGGCAGGATAAATTAATGAGCGAATTCAATTGAAAATTTCACATATCACTCTCGATTTCCCCAATTCCCCGCTCCCCATTTCTCCATTGCTCATTAATCGACAGAATTTTCCCTCCTTCATATTACTTCTCCAATAAACAGGTTCACAATAAAGATTATTGAAAAGGGTTTTCAGTATTAACAAAACAATCGTTTTTAATAATTTTTGTTGTTGTATTCGTTAGCAAAACAAACATGGATAAGTCTTGGATGCTAACCAGTAGAACCACGAAATCATATACCGATGGAGTTAAATCATTCTTAAAGTTTGCAGTTACAAGTTTGAAAAGGACGGAAATTCCATGTCCCTGTGTTAAATGTCTAATCCATTACTCTTATCCTGTTGATGATGTAGATTATCATTTGTTTTCAAAGGGATTCGATCTGACTTATACAACGTGGACTAAACACGGAGAGAAACACGAGCCCGCAGGAGATGAGCTTCACAAGGAATCAGTTTTTGATTCTGGAATGCAAGTCGATGCATCCAAAACGATAGAAATGGTCAGAGCCCTGAAGAAAATTTCACTGATGACCATGAGAAGTTTCAAGAAGGACTCATGAATGCTGAGAAGACCCTGTATGAAGGATGTCATACCTTCACAAAGTTATCTGCCTTGGTACAACTACTGAACTTGAAGAATAAGCATGGAGGAATAGATAAGTTTTTAATGAACTTTTAGTTTTGCTGAAACGGATGCTACCTGCAGGTAATGAAATTGTGAAAAATACATATGAGGCCAAGAAGATTGTGAAGTCAATGGGTGCAGGTTATACCAAGATACATGTGTGTATCAATGATTGTATTCTTTACAGGAAGGAGAACAAGGACCTAACTGTATGTCCAACTTGTGGTGAGTCCAGGTGGTAGGTGGATGAGAGGACTAAGTAACTATACGAAAATACTCCTTCTAAGGTAATGTGGTATTTCTCCATCATTCCAAGATTGAAACGACTGTTTCAAGTGAAAACCACAGCGGAAGATCTAAGATGGCATGCCACGAGTTCCAAAATACCCGGTGTGTTACGACACCCATCCGATTCACCGACATCAAAAGCCATAGATGAAAAATATCCCGAAATCGTTAACGATCCTAGAAGTCTTCGTCTTGGCATTTCAACTGATGGGGTCAACGTGAATAGAGGCAACAAAAATCACAGTGTGTTTCCGGTTCTATCTGTCATTTACAACCTTCCACCATGGTTATGTATGAAAAGAAAGTTCATCATGCTTTCGTTATTGATATCGGGAGCGCCTTGAAACGATATTGATGTGTTTTTTGAATCATTGATTAACGAATTAGAGCTGTTATTTGAGGCAGGTGTGGAAACATATGATGCGTATGCGCAAGAACAGTTTACTATGCGTGTAGTTATTTTATGGACGATTAATGATTACCATGCACTTGGTACACTTTGTGGTTGCCCGGACAGTGGATTCCATGGTTGTGTGGTATGTCGGGAACAAACTAAATGCATTAGGCTTCCTTTCTCAGCCAAGCAGTGTTATGCTGGTCACAGAAGATATCTACCATATACGCATGCCTTCCGAAAGCAAACAGAGGCCTTCGATGGTAAACAAGAGTTGAAAGATGCTATAGTTCCTATGACCGGGGAACAGATATACATCGAAGTTCGACATATCAGGAACAAATGGGGATAGGGATTAAGGTGTACTGATTTAGAAATCCCAGAGACCTTAACCAGAAGAGGGGGGAAGATTGATAAGAGAAAAAAAAGAACAAAGAGAAGCCACCATATTTGACAAAATTCAATATATGGTTTCGAAGACTTAGATATTGGAGGCATAATAGTGTCCAACATTGCATTGATTTCATGCATATTAAAAAGAATCTGGCTGAGAGTCTTGTTGGAACTCTGCTCAACCTTGCCGAAAAGACAAAGGATGGACTGACTGCTAGAAAGGATCTAAATTTTTTGGGGGTTAAGACCAGAGTTGTAGCCTAAAGAGAACAAGAAAAACATAGTACTTCCTGCAGCGTGTTACACGTTACAAAAAGATGAAAAGGAAAAGTTTTGTGACACGTTGTATAACTTGAAGGTTCCACAAGGCTATTGTTCTAACTTTTCTAGTTTGGTTAGTCTAAAGGACAAGAAGCTTGTGGGGCTCAAGTCACATGACTATCATATGCTGATGCAACAGTTTCTGCCAATTGCAGTCATGCATGAACCAACAAGATATGCTATTATCAGGCTCTGTTTTTTTTTCAAATCAATATGCAGCAAAGAGATCAACGTCGAAGAACTAGATAAATTTCAAGCAGATCTTTGTGTCACACTATGCCTGCTTGAGAAATATTTTCCGCCATCATTTTATAATGTTATGCTTCATTTGACGGTGCACCTTACTAGGTAGGTAAAATTATGTGGCCCAATATGCTTTCGATGGATGTATCCATTTGAAAGGTGTATGAAGGTAATTAAGGGCCACGTGAGAAACAAAACTAATCCAGAAGGGTGCATTGCTGAGGAGAACATTGTAGAAGAAACGATTGAGTTTCTCAGCGAATACCAAAAATACATCACAACTATTGGTGTTCGAACTAAAAAGCATAGCAGTGTGGATGGAAGTCCTGGGTCAGCTGGTAGATCAGTTGAAGTCTCTCCAGAGCTCCTATCGAAAGCGCATTTATTTGTATAGCTATATACGCATGAAATTGAGCATTATATCGAGTACGTAATTTAGATTATTAACCTTTTTTGATCTGTTTAATAATTATAAACTTTTATAGATAACTTCAATTCATGTAATTGCAGAGAACACATGAAATTTTTGGCAAATGAACATCCTGGTAGTAGACTAAATGAGCTGACTAAGAAGCAGAGCACAACATTTGGTAAATGGTTACGCAACAAGGTCAGCTATATTTGCTTATTGTTTTAATTCCGGGTGAACTGTAACTTTTCTGAACAACTGACCTGAGTTGTCTGGAACAACTCTATTTTCTATCCGGATGAACTATAACCTTCCTGGTGAACTGAAACTATATTCCTATTGGTTAAATTTCAGATGAACTGTAACTTTCCTGAACAACTGACCTGAGTTGTTTGGAACAACTCTATTTTCTATCCGGATGAACTATAACCTTCTTGGTAAACTGAAACTATTTTCTTATAGTTTTAATTCCGGATGAACTGTAACTTTCCGGAACAACTGACCTGAGTTGTCCGGAACAACTCTATTTTCTATCCGGATGAACTATAACCTTCTTGGTGAACTGAAACTATTTTCTAATAGTTTTAATTCCGGATGAACTGTAACTTTCTGGAATAACTGACCTGAGTTGTCCGGAACAACCGACCTGAGTTTTCCGGAACAACTCTATTTTCTATCCGGATGAACTATAACCTTCCTGGTGAACTAAAACTATTTTCTTATAGTTTTAATTCAGGATGAACTATAACTTTCCGGAACAACTGACCTGAGTTGTCCGGAACAACTTTATTTTACTTTTGGAAGAAGTATAACCTTCATATTCCTAATGAACTCTCCTAATGAACCTACTATGAATTTCAGGTTGAAAAGGAGATGGCGGAGTCCCCATAAACTATATCAGAGACTGTTAGGTGGATTCCACATGGTCCGCACAGAAGCGTGAGGAAATATGAAGTATATGACATCAGTGGCTATTCATTTCATACAAAATCTCGAGACGGTAGGGTTTAACAGAACAGCGGGGTTGGTGTAGAGGTAAATGACATGCACATCTCTAACGGGGTATTAACCTATGGACAAAAACCTTACTATGGGGTTTTAAAAGGGATATGGCTACTAGAATACCATATTAAAAGCATCCCTCTATTTATGTGCGATTGGGTTGAGAATACACATGGGGTCAAAAAAGATAGTCTTGGTTACACTTTGCTCAACCTTAAAAGACTAGGTCACAAGGAGGACCCGTTCATTTTCGCATCACAAGCACGACATTTGTTTTACGTCAAAAACCAGCTGGATAAAAAACTGCATATTGTCTTTATGACACCTCCCAGAAATTACAGAGATTATTATGAAGACGATGCCAATGAAGAATTTAGTACGGTAGTTTTTCCTCACAATGATAATGTATTGCCATCCGTAGATACACGTCACAATGTTTACCATAGAGCTGACTGTACTGGAATGATATTACGATAAACCACCGATTAATTGATCATCATTGTAATGTTTTTGAATCTTAGCAAACTACAGTATCAACAATATTTGTTTTTTTTCTTTATGTATTCTGGAATATATATTATGGATCTTAATTTTGAGTCAAGTGTTTCCTTTTTTTGATTGTGCCTGCAGGTCTCCTCTTTTTGACCAAACCAGAGTCAATAAAAGTCAAAAATAAACAAACAAAATCAACTGCTGCTTTAACAAACACAATTACATACATAATCCAAAAGGGTATGATTCCATTAATACATTGATCTATAAAATTACAACTGAAAAACTACTAACTTAAAAGGGAGAAGAAGCGGCTGAAGAAAAATCAGGTTCATGGGGCCAAATGATGTGACAAATTAATCCCTCTTTGCTTTCTCACAAGCACTTGCTTCTGATCAAAAGGGAGAAGAAGAGGCTAAAGAAAAATTAAGTTCGTGGGGTCAAAAGATGTGACAAATTATTCTCTTTGCTTTCTCACAAGCACTTGCTTCTGATCAAAAGGGAGAAGAAGTGGCTGAAGAAATATCAGGGTCATGGGGCAAAATGGGAGAGAAGCACCTGAAGAATACAAGTGCTGCAAACCTCAACATGTGCCCTTACTGCTGACTGTTATAAAATTATACAATAACTTAAAATCTGCTCTTAGTAAACCATTTGTACGATTCATTAGAGACTCTTCGTCTCCATGGTTTCCAAAATAACTTAAAATCTGCTCCCAGGAGATACATAGTGCAATCTTTCCCTAAACAAGAAAAAATATCTGAGATGCAAATTTCAGTCGAACTTCAGTGGTGAAGATGATAACTTACCGTTTTCCACATACGGATGACGCCAATTCCACATTTTTTGCCGGTGATGATGGACGAAAAACAGAGAGAGAGAGAGAGAGAGAGAGAGAGAGAGAGAGAGAGAGAGAGACTGGGAGAAAAGGCGCATGGTGGAGATGATGATGAAAACTGATAGAGAGATAAGTATATATCGATATTCGAGGGGCGTGGTAGATGGAGATTTGAGCGATAAGTAATTGAAAAAGTAAATGAAAAATAATGATTACAAGCGCCGTCGAGTGTTGGTCTTCTTTTAGCCACCCAAAATTAATTATGAGTGACCATTTGTCATAATTTGTCACGCAAACAATGTTTAATATGAGTGGCCATATCACTAGATAATCAAACATGATAAACATATTTAACCATCATATATTCAATTCTAACTACTAATAACAAATTAAACATATAAAATATTGTTCTTAATTTGTCCATAAACATATACATCAATTAATTAATAATCCAGATCACTGCAATCTTCGGATATGTATCCTGAACTAGCATCGTCATCATCATCATCACGCCCTTCTTCATTCCGACCACTGTTTGCAAGATCTTGAACCCAATCAGCCACCGTATCCTTCACCTTTTGTTGAATTTCATTCCCGGAATCATTCCCATCTTTGTTAATCAGGGGAATTTCACTCAATTATTTGAGAAAGTCCATATCACGAGATCCCACAATTTCAATCACAGGAAAAATTTTACTCTCTTCTGTATTCATGTATTTCACTTCAATATGGTTAGTAGAACTTAAATACTCCCAAGATTGGACAATTTCATCTTCTTCACCTTCTTCATCTTCTTCGGATACAAATTCATTGAATTTTGTATGAAGGACCCGGAATAATTTCGTTGCCTCAACAAAGTAGGCAAAACAATCAGGAATCTTCTGCGCATGGAGTTGCCTCAGGATGTTCTCATCGTTGTTTTTAATCATAGATTTGTGGGACTTGAAGGATCTTCTTCTCCTGTTACTGTAAACCAAAAAAAATACGATTATTCTTCACATACTAGTAATTAAGGCAGCATTGATTATAGGCCATTTGATACCAGAATTGGTGTAGAGAATTTGAGATCAAGAAAGGGGTGGCGGTAAAGGAAAATAACAATGATGATGATATATAGGGTAGCAGATTTTAACCCGCTCGAATTGGTGTAATTGAAAAAAAAACGCGTTGTTTTAGAGGGAAACAAATAGTCTCTTTTCGCCACACGTTTAATATTTTACCGTGACCATAAAATAGATTTTTGTCACTCACAACCTACCATTTAGTCAGGGTTAATATATGTGGCCATAGGTAATAGATTTTTGTCACTCACAACCTAATAACAGTGGCCATATGTACTAGCTTTTAGCCACATAACTAAGTAAAAAGCGAGGCCATTGCTCACATTTAGCCACGGATAATATATACTTAATAGTTTTGTTTTTTTTTTATTTACTAAGTAATAAAATCTACTCTTCAGTCACACAAAACTATTTAAGCGTGGCCATACATTCCTTTTTGGTCACACGAATAAAAGATCATATAAATTCCGTGGCCGCTTGGTTCATTTCGCCACTCTTTTTTAAGCGTGACATATAGGTGTCACATGTTTTTTGTAAAACAGTGGCTAAAGCCACTACACCTGATTGTTGTTGTCACATAAACAAAAAAATACGTAGCTA
The DNA here is from genome assembly GCA_039602395.1 of Deinandra increscens subsp. villosa. Taxonomy (NCBI): domain Eukaryota; kingdom Viridiplantae; phylum Streptophyta; class Magnoliopsida; order Asterales; family Asteraceae; genus Deinandra; species Deinandra increscens. The sequence goes on along the minus strand of JBCNJP010000025.1, from coordinate 3,699,726 downwards.
AAAGGGTCCAAAGGCTATATATTTGGCCACGGGTACAAAATATGTGTGGCTAAAACTAGTATTTCTTACCTTTAGCCATGTTTTTTACAAAATAGTGGCTATGCGTTAAAAAAAACCGTGGCCAAAGCCACTTTTTGACGTAGTGTGCCCCCTTTGGCAAATCAACCAATACCCAAACTTTCTGCTTGTTGATCTGAAACAATTCCTCTTGCATAGCTTCTACCTAACTGTTATCTTCTAGAGCATCCATACCTTGGTAGGAACCTCTTGTGATAGAAAAGCAGCATGCAAGCAAATGTTTGCGTCAACAGATTTACTCCTTGTCATCACAGGAGCTGACATATCTCTAATAACATTTTTCCTCTTGCATAGCTTCTACCCAACTGTTATCTTCTAGAGCTTCCATTACCTTGGTAGGAACCTCTTATGATAGAAAAGCTGCATGCAAGCAAATGTTTGCATCAACAGATTTACTCCTTGTCAACACAGGAGTGACATATCTCCAATAACATTTTCCAATGGATGATACTTGATGACTCTTTTATCTTGGAATATTGGGAATTCATGGCTTCTTCCATTTGTGGGAAAATTGAGTTGTGGAATGATCACATCAGACTCAATATTACCAGTAAGTGAAATGTGATCAGGTGTTGTGTTCAACTCTTGGGAACTAGGCATTGACCCATAGGATTCATGGTAAAAACTGAGCTCATTTTATGCCAAATCATTTGACTTTGAAGGCTCAGTGATCCTAGAGTCAGAGTTCTCCAAAGACTCTTAACTGTCATTTTCCGGTTGAACTTGAGCCAGAGTTTTAGCAGGTTCCGTTTGAACTTGAAGCGGAAATTCTTCAGCTTGATTGTGAATGGGAACAACATCTGCTTCAATTTGAATGATATCATAAGTATTGTTCACAACAGTTGGCTTCAATGGCTTCATGCTGATAGATGAAAAGAATGGAGGGTCAACGAAAAAGTTCTTTGTACTGTTCCTCCAATTGTCATCAACAGAAGTGTTGATTTCCTGCACCTGCACAGAATTACTAACAGGCTTCTTAGTAGTTATGTTGAATGCAGTTGTTAGTTCATCAATAACATATAACCAAGTGGGCTGAGAAGTAAAGTTGTTCTTTGATTTCTCATTAAAGAACACATTTAGTGTTTCTTCAACAACTTTAGTTCTCTTGTTGTATACTCTATATGCTTTTGACACACCAGAGTACCCAACAAAATATCCATCATCTGCCTTTTCAGCAAACTTTGGCAATAGCTGTTAGAGCAAGTTTTTGTGTCTGATGCTAGGTCTTGGTGTGTATGTGTCATTTTTTGTAATTGTATGTAATCTGGTTCCAACGTACCATGGGGCGGCCTAGTTGGTACGCTGCTCGGTACCAACTGGTATGTTGATTAAGTTGAAACGCTTGCCAGTAGACTATAAATAGGTCGAAGTCATTTATAACAGAGGAGAAGAGTGAGCACTATGAGTTTATGTGTGTGAAATACTTGGTGTTAACTTTGTGGTTTTCTCTCTGTAACTTTGCCTATTGAATATCACTACGTCAAGAAGT
>JBCNJP010000025.1:3596450-3697659 GCA_039602395.1 Deinandra increscens subsp. villosa | reverse complement strand
GCCGCGATGACATATGTCCGCAAAACAAGATAGCTGGAGGCTCTGCCACTACAATTATCGGTCAGCTTTGGTACAAACTTCCTTAGTGCATGGAACAACGGATTAGCTACCCGCGATATCGGTTGAGCACTTTAACTATACAAAACTAGTACGTACCCGATGACGTAGGTCACGGACAATACTTTCACTAAACCACAATACTATGATTTTGGTTATCATTAAGCATTGCTTTCACAATTAAATTGTACATAAGAATATGTTTATACGACTATGATGTATGAGACCGGGCCACTGCATGACAAGCCCACTGTGAACTCACCAACCGTTAGGTTGACACTTGCGTGGTTTAAACTTTTGCTGATCGCTAAGGAGTATCCGGATCGGGTTGGCATGGCACACGAAGACATTTTATTTTAGTTAAACTTAATTGAGAATTTAAAACACTGATTTTGTAAAGCATGAGGTTAGTGCTAAAGACAATGTTTTCCGCTGCGTACTGTTAAACTGTTTTTATTATTAATGTTTGGACTTTACTCTGATTCGTTTAGTATTTGTAACTAATGGTTGTGGTCCTGGTTTGCTCGCACCCCTTAACGGTATAAACTCCGTTAGTGGTTAAATTGGGGGTGTGACATATTATATATATCTGATCGGTTTTATTTGTCATGTTTCCAGGTAAATAATGATCGGAAAAAGATGCCGAAAGTGTACGTAACACCGAACCAGCTGATGAATCAAAATCTGATAAATAGAAAAATCACACGGCACCAGCAGAAGCAGCTGATCATCACGGACAAGAAATTATAATTAATTATTATAGAAATTAAACTTTGATTAGTGTCGTATGTTATCTTTTTGAACAGCGTCATGATTAGTGTATGTACATTAATTTTTAATTATAATATATGATTTTTAAGGTTTCTCTATACTAATTAATTAATATATAATTAATTGTAATTAAGAAAATATATGTGACCATATATATAATACCAAAGGCCACACTTTTGATATTTTAACGTGGCCGTTGCCACCATCTGGCCACGCTTATTGGGACAAATTATCTGATTTCAATTACCCTTTGGCCACTTTTTTTTTCCAATTATATGTGGCTAAAACACAAATATACGTGACCATATAATACCAAAGGCCACGTTTTTTATATCTTAACGTGGCCGTTGCCACCCTTTGGCCACCCGTATTGAGACAAAATGTATGATTTCAACTACCCTTTGGCCACTTTCTTTTTCCAAATATATGTGGCTAAAACACAAATATACGTGACCATATAATACCAAAGGCCACGCTTTTTAAATTTTAATGTGGCCGTTGCCACCCTTTGGCCACGCTTATTGGGACAAAATTTATGATTTCAGCAACCCATTTGGCCACGTTTTTTCATATCATATGTGGCTAAAACACAAATATACGTGACCATATAATACCAAAGGCCACACTATTTATATTTTAACGTGGCGGTTGCCACCCTTTGGCCATGCGTATTGGGACAAAAATTATAATTTCAGCAACCCATTTGGCCACGTTTTTTTATAACATATGTGGCTAAAACACAAATATACGTGACCATATAATACCAAAGGCCACACTTTTGATATTTTAACGTGGCCGTTGCCACCCTTTGGCCACTCGTACTGTGACAAAATGTATGATTTCAGCAACCCTTTGGCCACGTATTTTTATAATGTATGTGGCTAAAACACGAATATACGTGACCATAAAATACCAAAGGCCACGTTAACCAAACACATGTGGCCGTTGGGACCCTTTGGCCACGCTTTTCTGAAGAATTGTTTGATTACAACAACAAATATTGGTACCCTTTAGCCACGCTTATAGGTGGCTTCAGCCACTGATATTGTAACGTGGCCGTAGGGTACATATGGTCACGGCACCTATGGTGTCGGTTGGAATGAAAAAAAAAACGTGACCAAACACCTTTTGTCACGGTTTTTTTCCGTGGCCAAAGGTGAATTTTGACGTAGTGTATGAAAAACCGTAAGACAGATCTTACGAGAGGTTTGCTTGATCGTAGAGTAAGAACGAGATGTAAATAAGAGTTTATTTTTATTGAAATCACAAAGATACAATTACAAACTCTCTCAAAAGCTCTCTAGATAAACACTATAAAAAACACACTTAAGCTTTGGTTCTCTCTCAACTCGTTTCTCACAGTTACCAAAACAAAGACAAGCTTCCTATTTATACTAGACTGGCCGAACCTCAGGCAAACTTGACGGACCAGGTTCGGCTGACACAAACTTGTCTTGATCTTGATCTTCACATCGTCTTGTTCAAATACTTCACACGACACACATATTATGTATCAACAAACTCCCCCTCGTCATGTGCAGTATTTGTTCACCAATTAGAACATATTCATCGAACAAACTCCCCCCTCAACTTGATGGTAGCTTGATCTTTAAATACTTGACAATGCACAGATTCTTTCATCCTTATCAGTAGCTTTAGAAGACTTGAAGTTGTGATTGACTCTTTCCTTTGAGTACCTAGCCAACATAAATAATCTCGGCTTCTCTTCGAGAATCCAAGATATATGAATTGAAAATGTTTTTCATATCTTGTGTTGATCAATCGAAAACAAATAAGAAGTAAAATCTTTTTGGCTTTTATCAAGTTTATGCTAAAACACACCAAGTTTTTTTTATTTTTATAAAAAGAAAAATAAAATGCAATACAGAAACAAACTCTATTTTTGATATTTTGCGAGAAAGATCACGACGCGATATCATATCAGACATAACGTATCTAGCACATTTTAATTTCAGTCTTAATCAGCATGCAAGCCAAGATAACCGCAAATACAATATTTATATTTATTTCAGAATGCACCAATCATATTTTATCGTTTTCAGATATGCTTAAGGTAATTTTATCATGCACTGATAACTCGGCCTCCACTCTATCAGAAATACCGGCAAATCATCATTTTTATCATATGGAATCAATTTTCTTTTAATCATCCTTGATGAGTCATGCAAAAATAAAGGGTTATGGAACAAAGGAGTATCCCGGACCTACACCGGGGTGTTGACGGTGATTTTCAAATCTCCTCAAGTAGGATTTGAACCTACGACCAATTGGTTAACAGCCGACCACTCTACCACATAGCTATTGAGGAACAACGGGAGATTCGATCTCATAGAGTTCCATTCCCATTCTCAACCCATGACCAATATGAGCTCGAAGCTTCCTTCGTAACTCCCGGAACTTCTTCGTAGTGGCTCCCCTCCATGCCTCATTTCATAGGGAACCTCAACGTGGCTCTATTTCATTATATTCCATCCATATCCCAATTCCATTCATTTAATATCCTTTTGGTGTCATTAACAAAACAGATGTCATTTCTAGTCTATTATTTTCTATTTCTTTTCTATAGTTTCAAAATCATCATATAATAATTCAGAAATTGCAATAGAAAATAAAAAGCCCCTAGAAATCAGGTCGGTCTTGTGGACACGCAGAGAAAGCCCAAGAATTTGAGAAAATAAGAAAGCAAAACAAGTTGAAGTTGTATAATTCAATAACGATCAGGTTGATACTTCCGTATACGCAGAGAAAGTCCGATGAATTATACGAAACACCAAAGAAAAATAAAGCAGAATGTCAAACGAACAACGATCAGGTCGATCTTTCAATACGCAGAGAAAATCCGATCGTTTGACAAAATAAAGAAAATCAACCAAGTTTAAATCTTTCAAAATGAAAACATGTATTCATCAGGATATCTCTTATTCTATTTTTGTCAGAATCATCACACAGCAATCATCAAGAAGCAAATAATCAAAGATCATCAGGCAAGCTTTATGTTTATATCTTACTTGCAGATATCAGATTAGTCATGCACATTCACAGATTATGCAAGTACCTACAGCTTTTAGACTTAATCTATCCATGGCAGATAACGTATATGCCGATATACTATCATTTCTCGCCTTTGTCGAATCAATTTCTCAAATTTTCATTTTTCATTTTCCAAATTTCTCCCCCTAAAATTCAAATAAACACTATTTTTCGAACTTTCAAATATTCTCCCCCTAAAAATATGAACGAAAGAAAATGAAAAACAGAAGTGAAAATGATCGATCAACACTTGACACATTTTTATAAGTGATATTTCTGAAAATCAGTTTTTCAAAGATAAGAACGATGCAGTTTCACTTAAAACTATCACAAGTATCTCACTGCCAGCAATCTTTCGATTACTAACAGGTTTTCTACAAATACTTGCAAACACTGGAAAACAATATGTTCTTAAAACCCCAACCCTCATCCACAAACATGCTAGGTCATCCAGTGTCTTCAACAAAATCACTGTTGGCCGTGGAGACAACTTTGATCTCCATTCCTGTTTTGGTTTTATGATTTCTAGTGAACCATTGTCAACTGATGGGTGACAATCAGAACTACTACCCAATTTTTCCGAAGTAAGCTTCTTTTTCCATGAAAATTTAGTGTTGGGCATTGGTTCACTAAAAATGATGCCATCAAGATCAACATACTTTGTATGTTTGGCATTTGATGATGAGTTGTTAGTTGTCGTAGGACAATTATTTGCATAATGACCCTTCTGATGACAAACATAACAACGTCGACTACCAGTTGGATTGATTGAAATCGGTTTTCCAAAATGATCAGTCAAACATTCATCATGAACTTTTGAAAACACATGTTTAAATTTCTTTGGTTTTTGAAATTTTGGAAAACATTTTGGAGAATCATAAAAACCAAAATCATCTCCATAACCAAAGAATTTATCTTAATGATAAAACATGTTCGATTTAGCAGAATGAAATGAATCTAAATTGTTACCGCCTTGTGATGTAGCATTAGATATACAATGAGACTCTTCAGAAGAAATCTTTTCATCGACAGATGGCGAAGATTCTTTCTTCTTCCAAGACTGAGACTTCTTATCTAAAAAAACCTTCTGTTTCTTTTTCTGCTTAGCTTTGAATTCCTTTTTGTTGGAATCATTAATTGGAACCTAATTCTCTTCATATCCCAAACCATCATTCTTTTGTTTGAAATTAACTTGAAAATAAATCGGTATCTCATGACCTTGTTTGGCAAGCTTTGTAAATTCAAATTTGAGTCCTTTCAGACCATTCTTCCCAGATATCAACGAATCATCTATCACAATCTCATAAAACTTTGACACTTTCACTTTTCCTAGATTTCCATTAAACACCTTTTCTTTTTCAAGAAATGTAGATTTTGAATCAAACTTCAACCCATTGCTATGATCAATGTGTTCATTTCTTTTCTTCTTGGATTTGGACTTTGTTTTCTTTCTTGAACTGGTGTCAGCAAAGTTTGAATAATCATGCTGTTCAAAACCAAATGGTATAGCTGGAACAGACATTTCAATATCCACGGGAGCGAGAACTTGATGAAGACTTGCATCTTTACCATTCTCCTGACTCTTCTCCAACTTATACAAATAATTCAGAAAAGTCAGTGAATTGTACCAATTTTTCAATTGCCTTTGCAAATCAACAATCTCTATCTTTTGTTCAGCTATTTTCTTATTAGCTTCCATTACCTCTTTTTATGAAACAATGTACTTGTCCGACAAACTGTTATATTCACTTTTATGACATTCTCTCAAACGACACTCTTCTAGAACTTCGGCAGTAACTTTCTCTACATGTTTTTTATAATAAACAACATCTTGTTTCAAGATGTTATTTTGCATTTGAACCTCTCCATTTGTATCTCGCAACTTTGTGAGTTCCTCCTGAAGTTGAATTATTCTATCAGCAGCTTCGACAACAATTTTATTAACATTTTCATATTTTGGTTGAAGAGGATAACACTTCTCAAATAAAGCATCAAAATCTTCAATAACTTCCTTTTCCTTAGCTTTAGCTTTATTGCATTCTTCAACCAACATATTCTTCTCTTTCAACCATTCTTCCTTAATACTAACAAATTCCAAACAATTTGCACATGATATAGACACAGCCTTTTGAATTTTTGCAGCTAAACCATCACAAACTTTATTTTTCCATTTCTCCACTTCTTTTGTCAGAAAAATATTCTCTTCAGTAAACTTTCCCACCTTATTCTCTAACTCTTCAATTTTACCTTTAAACTTCAAATCTTGATCAACTGTTTTCTGAGAAATTTTAGACATATATTCCTCACACTGTGTCTTTACAAAATCACATATCTTCTTTGCGTTTCGACAATTTCTGACTTGACTTTTAAGAGTTATAGGCAAAGCTAACAGAAGAAGTGCAGCAGTTTTTTCATTTTGATCATACGGTTTCCTTTCTTCACTTGAAAAACCTCTCATCTCTTTAAAATCACCACCATAAGTTGGATACTTAAATTCATTCGTAACTAGTAACCACAAATGTTTATCCAGATCAACAATATAAGTCCTAAAATTTGTTGCCCAACCATACGCTCAATGAATACATCAATTTCAAACATTTTGGAAATTGTGAAATTGAAAATCAGAACTTCAAACTCGAAAACGAAGGTCTTAGAAGCAGCTTTTGGGTACCAAAACGAAGGGTACTGGCCGTTAGGCCAGTATAAGTATAGATCTCTCCGAGACGGTCATTTGGGCTGGTATTGGGTTCCGTAACTCTTAACGGTTCTCAAGTTACGTCAATTTTCGTGAAACAACCCAAAAATCCACCCCTGTCCGAACTTGATCCGAACTAGATGCGAACTCAATTCCAAACCTCAGCCGAACTCTATCCGAACTCTATCCGAACTTTGTCCAAAATATAGACCTGCCGAATCTTAATCGAATCTATCCGAACGTTGTCCGAACGGCTTTCGAACTCTACCCGAACTCTATCCGAACTTCATCCGAACTTCACACGAACTTAAGGTTCGGAGCGGTTATTTGGGTGAACCTGAGCTTCGGGTGACGGTTATTTGGCAGACTCACGAACTTGACCGAACTGAATTTTTTGATCAAAAATCTCGATTTTGAGTAGATTTGAATGAGATTTTCAGTAGACAACGTGGTTTTAACAACATAAATGTTTCAGAAATTAATGGCACTCGAAAGCTCAAAGATTGACTAATTTTTTATAGAAAAACACTCAGTTTTCTCAAGAAAACTAACACGATCAACGCAAACACAATAGAGCAACCTGGATGTGCTCTAATACCAATTGAAAAACTGTAAGACGGATCTTACTAAAGGTTTGCTTGATCGTAGACTAAGAACGAGATGAGAATAAGAGTTTGTTTTATTGAAATCACAAAGATACAATTACAAACTCTCTCAAAAGCTCTCTAGAGAAACACTATAAAAAACAAACTTAAGCTCTAGTTCTCTCTCAACTCGTTTCTCACAGTTACCAAAAACAAAGAAAAGCTTCCTATTTATACTAGACTGGCCGAACCTCAGGCGAAATTGAGGTTCTCCGAACCTCAGGTTCGGACTAGGCACGACTGCCACAAACTTGTCTTGATCTTGGTCTTCACATCGACTTGTTTAGATACTTCACACCACCCACAGATTATGTATCAGCAGAATCAACCATAGAAACCGTTATTTACCTCGTTGTTCATCGTATCAATTAGATCATGCAGTAGTAAGACCAGCTCGTGTCTTTTCAAGTGGTATCAGAGCACTCAGGTTGCTCTACTGCTGTGATTTGGTCGATTTTGCAGTTTCTAGAGAGAGAAGGTAGGTTTTTGGATCGTTTTTCTTCATTTCTTCTCAATTCCAAGTGTTTTGATCTAAAAAATGACTCCAAAGTCTTCCTAGAGTGTGTTACTTGATTCCTGTGTCAAATTCCAGTTCAAAAAGTCCAAAATTTGAAAAATCAGTCAATTTGATCATGGTAAGCTGCTGGTACGCCGGTTGAATTTCTTGGTACGCAAGGCAATCTTCAAAGATCTGCTGGTACTCTGAGCCTTGGTACGCAAGGCAATATTCATCGGTGGTATGCAAAGGTTAGTAGTTGGTATGCAAACGGTTACGCCGTACGAAGTTGGTACATTGACTTTCATTGGTACGCTGAGTTGGTGGTTCGTTTGTTGGTACATGTGAATTCACTGGTACGTCATTAGTCTGGTTCAAGCAATTGGTACGGAGATCAGTCGTTGGTACGGAGATCGATAGTTTTGGTACGCTAGATCAGTTTTCAACAAATTTTAACATGGATCCGTTTCAAGCATTCGCTGCGATGTCTATAATCGTTCAAGCATTGCTCAATTATAATAACGAGATTAGAACTACGAGCAAGGTTACCAAGTTAATGAAATTTGAAGATTTTCACAATTGGAAAACACGTTACGAAGTGTACATCGGGGTTACGGATGTAAGTGTTTGGGGACCGATGCTAGATGGTTATGTGATACCGAAGATGAATGGTGAAGATAAACTATATAGCAAGATGAATGCAGAGGAAAAGGAATATTTCAAATTGGAAAGAAAGGCTTATTCTATTTTGTCTATGGCTTTGCCAAAATATATTCTGCATCAATTCAAAATGTATACAACTTCAAAAGCCTTGTGGGATGCATTGTGTAACAGATGTGAAGGGAATGCTCAGTATCAAAAGAGCAAGAAGAAAGTGATATTGAGAAAATATGACAATTTTTGTCATGTTCAAAATGAAACAATTAATTATTTGATTTCAAGACTTTCACATCTGGTTAGCGAGCTTGAGATTGTTGGGATAAAGAAAGAAGCTAATGAGTTAAAGAAAAAGTTGCTAGATGCTCTACCTTCTAAATGGGAGGGTTACATTTTATTCTTAACTCATGAAAAAGGCTTTGATACATTGTCTTATGATGAATTGACGCGGAATCTATTGGCAAGAGAATTGGATATGCTGAGGGTTAAAACTTTACCAGCACAAGTACAAAACCTAGATATCTACTTTGGAGAAAATGCTTCTACACTTCATGCTAAGATGAAAGCAAGTTCAAATCCTGCTCCTACTATTTTGTATGTGGAAAACTCTTCAAGTGGTATTCTAATGTATCTAGACCATCCATGGGAACTTACACTCAAAATGCTGAAAACACGATTCGTCCCGATCTAGAGATTTGTACACCGAAATTGAGATCGAAAGTTCACCGAAACTCAAGAACACAAATATGTAAATATAACTCGGATTATAGATCAGATTCAACAATGATTACATGATTTGAACTCGTTTACAGTGTCGAATCACGATCTAGGACAAAATTCTCTCAAGAAAAACAAGATCAAAAACTCTCCTTCTTAGAAATTGAACTCAAGTAAACGGTTATCCGAGAGCTTCTCCCTGTCCGAACTCCAAGCACACAATATATATATGTGAGTGCGAAACTCTAGGTTCGGCTACCATTCAGCAGTTCATGTGTGTGTCGAACTCTAGGTTCGGCGATCAATCGGTTGAACTCAATTCTTCTTGCTTCAACTAAAATCTCGTATCATATATATGTGATATTTACTATATCACAATCAAGTCCCTCCACTTTAATACATTGACACTTTCTACCCTCTAACCTTGAATTAACTATTCTAACTCAATCAACTAACGAAACTAACTTGACTAACTGATACACACACGACACACATATTTTACACCAACAAATGGTTCCGTTGCCGGGACTTGATCCCGAGTCTCTTCGGTGAGAGCCGAGTATCCTAATCAACTAGACTACAACAGATAGTGAAAACAAGATGTAAATAATAGACATTTGGTAACAAACGAGAGTAAATAACAAGCTCAATTTCTTGATCGTAGAGTGAGAACGAGATATAAATAATAGTTTGTTTTATTGAAATCAACAAAGACTCAAATACAAACTCTCTAATTAGATCAAACAGAGAAACACTCTCAACAACACATAGTTAAGATATGGTCTCTGTTGATACATGGTCATGATCGTCATGTGAAGTATCGAATACAAGACGAATCACACAAGATTGCTGAGGTCCGAACTCAGGCCGAACCTGGAGTTCGGACATGGCCGAACGTTGGGCCGAACCTGAGGTTCGGACCAGCGTGGTTCAAACTTGTATAAATAGGATGTCTTGTATAGAATTCAGTAGGGTTCCATGTCATATCTTCTCTGTGTACTTTGTGGTCATCTCTGTGGTTAATACAAAACTCATTTGTATTTACTCTCCGTGTTTTACACGTTTACATTGATTTCATTACGACTAAGTAGAAGATCCACACGCTCGGTCAATTTCAAGTGGTATCAGAGCATTTGGTTTGCTCTACTAGTCGGAAATCAGTGTTTTTCAGAGTTTTGAGTTCAAATTCACGTTTTTGCGAAAATGTCAATCTTTTTTGAGTTCGTTTGATTGTTTCGAGTGTGTTTTTCATCAAAAATTCATTCCTGAGTGGTTTCTATCAAGTTTGCTTGAATTTCTGTCGAAAATTTCAGTCAAAAACGTTGAAAATCGAGAAAATGACGTTGAGAGAAATCTGTCTTGTTTGAGGTTCAGACAAATTAGGCATAACCGCTTCGAACTCGAGGTTTGGACAACATTCGGTCATTATCTTGGTTCGGTGAGAGTTCGGTGAGGGATCGATCGACGTTCGGACAGAGTTCGGTGATTGTTCGGAGTTGTTTGGTTTTTTGTTCTTTCGTAGGTCAGGTTCGGAGAGAGTTCGGCGTAGCCAAATTCGAACTAGGTTCGGTGACAGTTCAGAGGAAGTTCGAACGAGGTTCGGAGTGAACAATAACCAGTTTTTCGAAAATGTCCGATTTTTAAGCGTTCGCGGCTATTCAAAATTCGGTTCAGGCAACGATGCAAATGATGATTAACTATGATAATGAAATTGGAACAAGTCAGAAAGTTCCCAAATTAATCAAATTGGAAGATTATCATAGTTGGGTGACACGATTTAAAGCGTTTGTTTCCGCAAATGATATCGATATGTGGTTATCATATTCTGAACCATATACATATCCTAAAGGTGAGGACGGGGAACCAATTCTTCAAAGGAAGCTTTCCGGTGAATAAAAGAAAGCATATCAAGCTGAGAAAAAGGCTTATGGAACTTTAACAATTGCATTGCCTAATGATTTACTACATCAATTTTCAAGCAACTATACTGAAAGAGTTTGTGGGATGCTCTAGAAAAGAGATGTGAAGGCAATGACCAATACAAGAAAAGTCGACAAAAGGTGTTGAAGAAGGAATTTGATAGATTCAAGCATCATCAAAATGAATCGATTCCAAATCTGATTGCAAGATTTGCACATTTAATGAGTGAAATGAAGTTGGTGAATCTCACAAAAGATGAAGCTGATAAGAAAGAAAAGATCATGGAAGCTCTACCAGAGAAGTGGGAAAATAATGTAATGATGGTTACTAATGATAAGGATTATCCAAAGTTATCTTTTAATGATCTGATTCAAAGAATCCAAGGAAGGGATATGGAGTTAAAAGTAAACAAGTCACTTCCTGAGCAAATTCAGAATCCTGTGGTGTATTATGGCAACAATGATTCAACTTTGAATGCTGGGAAATCTAACATTCTTAGTTCTGCACCTCCTACAGCATTTCTGGCAGGTAAATCTGAAACTCCTAGTTATTCTAATGCTGGTTGTCCTGTTTTAATTCCGAGTTCTTCTGCTCAAAGTGCATTGTCTGTTCAAACTGTTGATGATTATAATGCATTGATGTCTGCATTAGTATCTTCATACTTTGGTGTTATCACTGGTGCTGTAAGTAATGCTGAATTAGCAAATGAAGATTACGATCAGATTGATTATGATCATTTAGAGGAAATGGATCTAAATTGGCAGTATGCTATGTTGGTTCGAAGAACAAAGAAGTTTTTCAATAGAACTGGGAAGAAGAGACTGAATCAGGAGGGAAAGATTGGTTTGGACAAGTCTAAGGTGAAATGTTATATGTCACACCCCCAATTTCCACTAACGGAGTATAACCGTGTGGGGTGTGATCCAGACCAGGATCCCAGTCTTTAGTTACAACCAAGTCATAGTTAAAGGGGTAAACCAGTCATGTATTACATTTAATAAATCAGAGTTTACATTTCACAAGGTTAGCGGAAGCATTAAAAGTTTACAAGGTTGTTGTTTAGTAAAAGTGATTACTAAATCATCTGAAATACAATTTCCAATGGGTTTTACAAAAGGTAAGTATTGCCAACGCCCGTGCCATCCATGATCCTCCAAGCATCCTGAAAAGCATTCAACAATCAAGTGTCATCCAAGGCTGGTGAGTTCACTAAAGCGGTCTACACGTCACATGTAGACCCAATGTATGAATAAAGAAAGGTAAAACACCATCATTAATCATAGGACCAGTAAAATTCCATATCGTAGGTAGCTAGCCTATAGTTATGTCCACCTGAATTGTTCGCAACCGAAGCTGACAATGTTTTGATAGGGGGTACCTATGAATCTTGCTTTCCCGTGTCTATCCGGATCACGGTGGTTAGGCTAACATTGATCTCAGTCCGACCTCCAGTCGGGAGGGTGCATCCCGTGCACCGCTGAGCGGGGGTGTCAATCCCCAGTAGTACTACTCAACATTACCTCGCTATTGTATATTAACGGCCCGAATGTAAGGACTTTTTATAAATAAAGCAATTCAGTGCAACATATGATATTTTGTCGGAAAATTACTCAAGTAAAGAAATACCTTTACCGTTGGGTTGCCATCCTTTACCGGATGCAACTATCTGTGCGTTATCATCCTAAACCGGATATAACAATAATAGTAAGTGAAACTCACCTTAGGGTGCACTGGTACTCAGCACTTGGTTCAACAGGTTAGTCAAAGTCAACCTATTTGGGTAAATATGGCCTAATCAAATTAGAAGGTGTCGCTAGGACGAAAATAGCACATAAGAACCTAAACATGTTTCATGCAATCATACAAGTCACTTAATGCACATACAAGCCCCAATTTAGGAGAAAATCAAGAAATTGCAACTTATGTCAAAGTTGACCCAGAAAGTCAAATTTCAAGCACCTAACTAGTGGCATAGCTAAAATCCACAATACTTGGAATTAGATTCTTAAATTTTACAGGCATATACTACATAACAATTAGGACTTGTTGCAAAAAGAATCAAGTAAAAAGGTTAAGAAATGAGAAAGTTATGCACGTCGGAAGTTTGCAAAAATCAACATTATTGTCACTAACACACCGTTTGGGAATACGCCTAATTTGCTCCATATTTGGAGTTAACTTCTAAACTTTTGCAGGAACTAACTACTCAACATTTAGGGAATGTTGCAAAAAGAATCAACTCAATCGGATAAGTATTGAGAAAGTTATGTGTGTCGGAAGTTGGAAATTTTAGCTTTTTGCAAAATAGTCAAAGTAGGTTTAAAATTTGCATAACTCATTCAAAACTTAGAGTTTGAACATGAAACCTTCCAGATCTTACTTTTATTATATAAAACTCATTTTCATTTAACAAACCCCTCATTAAAACGAGGTTATCATGCTCAACCAAAAAGCAAAGTCTACTTTTCACATAAAAATACAGCTCTGCGCACCTAACTTGCAGCAGTGCTTTGGATGACCAAACGGAGGTTTTAGAAGACGTGCGAGTAGCCCATTTAAAGCTAAGACATGGAACTTTACTACGGCAAAAGAATAAACTGATTCCGATAAAAATTGAGCAAGTTAAGACCTCTGCAAATTGGCCTAAAATTCTGGCCGAATCTGTCCAAAATTTGTAGTTGTATAAATTGCATTTTCGCGGTTTTGGTCAATCTTTTGCTCGTTTAACTTCATGTAAAGACTTGTAACACATTAGGTATCATATTATCATGCATTCCTAGTTGCCATAACAATTATACAATGATCATATCAAAATTCGAGTATGCCACTAGCATATAAGCACATATTCTTCAATTTCAAGTACCCACATACCCAAATTTTTCAAGAACACTTCTAAACATCTAACCACATGAAAATCACAGTCATGATAGCATCTCAAATCTGTCCAAAATCAGAATTTAACTTAACCCTTCATAAAACATGATTCAAGAGCATGTATACACACCAAATAGCACATAAACACAAGATTGACACTTGCATTCAACAAATTTCATGTTAGAGATTTTTAGGGCTTACTAGAAGAATATGAAGGGGACGGATTGATGATGGTGAGACGAGCTTGAAGCTTCCCCTAGCTTCCTTGAAGGTTGAATGAGCATCCAAACTTGATTTCTTGCTTGATTAGTGGAAGATTTCAAGGGTTTGTGTGTGGGTTGTGAAGAACCGTGAAGAAGGAGAAGAGAAAGAGAAGTGAACGTGAATGGGGCTGGAAGGGGGTATTAGGGCAGATTGTTAAGTTTGGGTGAATTACATAAATGGTCCCTCAAGGTTCCATTTTTAACACATAAAGCTCAAAGCTCAAATAAATGGGGTTTTAACACCAAAACTTGTAAAATAAAATTACTAGAAATGTTTCTAAATGTTTATAACTTATTTAACATAAAATGTTTAGTCGGGACAAGTATAAATATCATTTACACATAAAATTCCAATTTACGCACGAAGTCCGGTTTTACCCGAAAACGCAAAATTTGCAAATTACACATAAAGTCATGAATTTAATTCACGAAACAAGTTACTAACATTAATTATCAAATAACATTAACACATATGTAATGATTCAAATAACGGGTCACGGGTTCGCTAACGGAACTAACGGAGTTAACGAAAAAAGTTAACGGGGTTAACGGAAAAAGTTAGCGGAGTTAACTTGGGAAGTTGTAATTGTCACAGCCTCCCCATGTTAAAGAATTTTCGTCCAGAAAATTGTCGTAATGCTCAAGGTGCGTAAAATTTCTGGTTGTCACATCGTCCCTGAGTTGAAAGGAACTTTCGTCCCAAAATTTACTTTAGTGCTAACTGTTTCACGGAATTTGCTCTGATGGTGTTATTACTAGAGAATCCAAGTTCTCTGTTCCAAGGGGAGTGATGGACGGTATATGATTAAAAGCATCGAATGAACATTTCGCATGAGCGTACAGAGAGTGATTTCCTATAATGAACATTTCCGTGAGTGAGTTGAATTGCATCGCATGGTTAGGTTTAACGAGTGTCACGATGACACCATATCCGAAATTGAAGTATTTAATATGACGAAGTGACCATATATCCGAGTAGTCTTCAGCTATAGTATCCAATAGGATAACAGAAGGTATTGTGTCAAATGACATGGTAGAGGCAAGAAGTGTTGCTAAAAGGGTTCGAACGTTAACGTATCTAGAGAGTGGGTATACATCCCTGAATTTGGCTAAGATCGGGTGGTTCTTACAGTTCGCTGCAAAGGCATAGGCAGATGACGCTGCAAAGTATTGTAGTATCAATAGCATAGCGGGTAAGCGTAGTAATCTCACAAAGAAGTGCTCTACTTCTCCAAGCCGATGACAATTTAGGCGTACGCGAGATCAACAAGTCGTGGGATGTCAGACATGTAATAACTAGAGGACCAATTGAAATATTTCATTAATTTCCATGGTGAACCAAGACGAGTACGGATATGGGACGAGTAATCGTTGATAAGGGTCCTGGAAAAAGTCGTGGGGTTGCTCCAAGGAACATGTGATTTGTCTTTTATAATACAAAACTTGAGTTGTTAAAACGTTGTTGTTCATCTGGGTTGTAATCTATATTTGACCCTTAGTAGGAAATTTAGGATGTTTCTTCTCAATCTAGAGGATTGGAAAACAATAAGTTTTATTTGATTAAACTGTGTATGTCCCTTTTAGTGAAATTATGCCTGAGGGACATGGGAAATCACAACGGAAATAACATAGATTTTGTTTTATTGTGGGCAATGTCCCATTGAATGAAGTTTCTCAAAATAAGGTTTTTGTCTATGATTTTAATGTAAATATGTGGTTCAGCACTAATCACACCTTCCACATGCCGATAGTGCTTATGTATAGGGTGTACCGCAGCTAACCCACCACACTGTCAGCACGTTGAGGGTGTACCAGTTTCCTTGCCATTCCTAGCTATTTGACAAATCTTGTTAGATAATATACTTGAAAATAGGGTATCTTATCCCAATGTCTTTGGGTTGAATGTGAGTGAAAGATTTAAAACCATGCAACATGTGAAAAAAAAAAATTTGAATTTTGCGACAAAAGATTTTTTCACGTTTTCGGTCGTTGGGGTCTTCACCCGGGGTGAGGATTCTCAAGAGTTTAGCGGACGTAACGCGAATACAATTTGAGTTTCTGAAGTGAATTCAAAAGATAAGGTAGTCTTTCACGTTTAGGTTTAAAATGAGGTTCGTCAACATGGGATATATCGTTACGCATATTACCCTCCGGTAAAGATCCAAAATAAGGGTAACATTCTAATGACCGAAAGTTTCTTTGTAGACGCATGAATGATATCAAGTAGGGGAATACAGATTCAGGATGAAAGGCGGGGTAGCTAGTGTAGGGTAGTTGCAACTACACGTTCTGAAGAGAGTCATCCGGTACAATTGACACGGTACAATTGACACGAGTCTGGTGAAAAATGATTTGGGTTGACCGATATCAACGTGATTGTGTCGACGGTGGTACCGTACAGAAGAATGGAACACCAGTTTATGTCGCCCCTCAAGAGTAAGTAAAAGTGCAAACGCGTAGTAGGAGTAGGTTTCCGAAATACCAAGTGCTGACGACTTCAAAATACTAGCTGACTTTCAATGAATGCAAATACGAGTTGTAGCTAAGGTTTCGCGGGGTTTATTGCGTATCGAAAAGTCGCATTGCACATAAGATGTAAAAATATCGGGTACTTGGGTCGCTTTCGATGATCCTCGGGTAGCTCGCCACATAAATGATAAATTCAAACGTGTCTTCGCCAATTCTGGAGTTAATCTACTTCCTTACGTGTGTTATCTAGAGTTCGAATCAATCATTTGGTTCAGTCACCATTGGTTATGAAACAGGGGTTACCAAGGAAAGTCTTTCTAGAGAAGGAGGAATGAGGACAATGGATATCGATGTATGATGTTGTGGAACTTTCCTAGCATAATGCTGCCTAGTGTTGGTTATCACGGTTTGTCGTACGGGAGCTTCTGACGAAGAAGTACATGATAGTGTCATCAATGACGTTAACGGGCCACAATGGCTCAAGGCTTGAAGGCCTTCCGAGTCACACAAGAATATAAGAGTAGAAGGTTCCTTGGGAGTCAAGTTCACAGACGAATCGTGTGTTTGTAGAATAAGTAGATCGTACGGGTTCGTGAAGTAACCTACACCGCTCCGTTGGGCAAAACTGTATTTGTAGTGAGGTATAAAGTGTTTAAAATCGGGACGAGACTAATAGTCAAGAGGGGAGAATTCCACAAGATTTTCCTGCCGAAAGGTTGGTTCCAATGGTTGAGGTGTAATTGTCCATCGAAGAGGTCTGGGTTTCCATCAGATTAAAGTTTATGAAGTTGTTGTACAATTAAGAGAGCTTGAAGGAGGGTTGTAGTAGTCAACGTCATAGGGGCAGAGTTATCATCGCGGATAAATTAAAATCAGTGAAGAGTTTAACCACGGCTCGCTCGCAGCGAGGGGAGATCTTATCGTCGGATGGTGTGAATGATAGGATGTCTTACCAGGGTTATCATTTGCGCAAGCATTTTTAAAGGATTTTGATAGGTTGGCAATCATATATAAGAGAAATGTGAATAGTTGTGATAGCGTAATGAATACGGTTGAGTCCCATAAGCTTGAAAATGGATATCATGAGATTTTGAAATGGAAGGTCGTATTCCTACAACTGGTGGTTTTCCGAGTAGGATTTCCCCAGGGCTTCCATACACTATGAATTACATTTACGTGTGCACCCGTAACGGTAATTTACCTTGTATGGTCACGCTGGTTCCTCTTACTTTAGCTACCAGGTTCGGTGGGGTAGTATATGGTTTCCAAGGGGTAAGTATCAAGAATGTGGTCATTAAATCAAAAGTAACTGACTGGGATTTGCCAAGGAGACAAGTTCTGAGAATAACAGCTAATCTAATTTAAAGTTCACCGTAGGTTCGCTTTGGTAAGTAAGTGGTTCAGTAGGAGTATGGGCAGGGCATGCTACAATGCCCCCAACTTAACTTAAAGTTATAGAGTAGTTATTGTCTGACTCGATCACGAATCCGTTATACACACATATGTTTATATATATACTGAGAGAATCTCATATTATTCTTAGTCATCACATGCCTGATTTCATTTATGTTACTAAAGTCACATTCACAATGAATTATCACACAACAACTATGTGATTTATAATGCGAGGTCTAAATTGACCAAGGAAAAGAGTGTCAACATTTTTGGGTAACAGACGCAGTCACAAGCATCCCATGAGAAATCAACTGATTTTATACAATGTTGCCCTATACGAGGCTAAACAGCGTTCTTTACTAACGCACTACGATAAAGGTACTCTCAGTGTGTGTCAATGGGTGTCTTACCCGAACAGGATCTACTACGACTCCTATTTATGTTATAAGAAAGTATGATCAGTTGAGCTGAGAACATGTTGGATCATTGTCTTAGAGTCCATATTACCATGATCTAGGTCTGAAAGTGAACCTACCAAGGTTGTTAAGAATAAACAATGCTGTTAAGGGTTAAACAAGTCCGTAAAGATATCAGGATCATAAACAATGTATTTTGCCCTATTCGGGAAGCTAGTGCATAACTACAAGCACTTACGATTAATCACCCAAGTTTTGTTGATGTAACCAAGTAAAAATATGGTGAATACATGCTTAAGATAGTAAATCCTCTCTGATTGCATCTTAGGCGGGTCTTACCCCAATAGGGTTCTTGATGGTCCTGTATACACTACATGGAGGGCAATGTGCATTCTAACACGTGGTACAAACAATTGCTACACCAATTCTTGTAAATTCTTCCAAGTATCCCCTTGAAGTTCGCTAGAAACTGTTTAAGTCCGCTAAGAATAAGTTCGCCAAGAACAACTAAAGTTCGCTAAGCACATAACAAGTCCGCTAAGAAGAGAGGAAGTCCGCTAAGGCCTCATCAAGTCCGCTAAGGAGCCAACAAATCCGCTAAGAAAATTAGTCAAGTTCGCTAGCTAGAAGTTCGCTAAGAACAACACAAGTTCGCTAAGAACATGGGTAAGTTCGCTAAGAACTAAAGTTCAAGTTCGCTAACAGAAGTCCGCTAAGAAGGACTTAAGTTCGCTAAGTGCAAAAATCCAATCAAGTCCGTTAAGAACGAAATCAAATCAAGTTCGCTAAAAGCGAAATGAAGTTCGCTAAGAAGAGTTATCAAGTCCGCTAAGAAGGATGTAACAAGTTCGCTAAGGTTATACTTAGAAAAATTTTCTAACTCAGAAATTCCTAAGTCTCGGAAAAGAAAAATTCCTACCCAAAAATTTCAATTTCCTATACAGTCACAAGACAAGAATTCTAAATGAGGATCATCTTCGGCACGCGGGGCAATACTTTTGGGAGTTAGGTTGTAACCAAGGTTTTCAAAAACAGTTACAGTTCAGAAATTTTACTTTTAAAATGTCCTGGTTCGCTGTAACCAAAGGCTCTGATACCAATCAGTCACACCCCCAATTTCCACTAACGGAGTATAACCGTGTGGGGTGTGATCCAGACCAGGATCCCAGTCTTTAGTTACAACCAAGTCATAGTTAAAGGGGTAAACCAGTCATGTATTACATTTAATAAATCAGAGTTTACATTTCACAAGGTTAGCGGAAGCATTAAAAGTTTACAAGGTTGTTGTTTAGTAAAAGTGATTACTAAATCATCTGAAATACAATTTCCAATGGGTTTTACAAAAGGTAAGTATTGCCAACGCCCGTGCCATCCATGATCCTCCAAGCAACCTGAAAAGCATTCAACAATCAAGTGTCATCCAAGGCTGGTGAGTTCACTAAAGCGGTCTACACGTCACATGTAGACCCAATGTATGAATAAAGAAAGGTAAAACACCATCATTAATCATAGGACCAGTAAAATTCCATATCGTAGGTAGCTAGCCTATAGTTATGTCCACCTGAATTGTTCGCAACCGAAGCTGACAATGTTTTGATAGGGGGTACCTATGAATCTTGCCTTCCCGTGTCTATCCGGATCACGGTGGTTAGGCTAACATTGATCTCAGTCCGACCTCCAGTCGGGAGGGTGCATCCCGTGCACCGCTGAGCGGGGGTGTCAATCCCCAGTAGTACTACTCAACATTACCTCGCTATTGTATATTAACGGCCCGAATGTAAGGACTTTTTATAAATAAAGCAATTCAGTGCAACATATGATATTTTGTCGGAAAATTACTCAAGTAAAGAAATACCTTTACCGTTGGGTTTCCATCCTTTACCGGATGCAACTATTTGTGCGTTATCATCCTAAACCGGATATAACAATAATAGTAAGTGAATCTCACCTTAGGGTGCACTGGTACTCAGCACTTGGTTCAACAGGTTAGTCAAAGTCAACCTATTTGGGTAAATATGGCCTAATCAAATTAGAAGGTGTCGCTAGGACGAAAATAGCACATAAGCACCTAAACATGTGTCATGCAATCATACAAGTCACTTAATGCACATACAAGCCCCAATTTAGGAGAAAATCAAGAAATTGCAACTTATGTCAAAGTTGACCCAGAAAGTCAAATTTCAAGCACCTAACTAGTGGCATAGCTAAAATCCACAATACTTGGAATTAGATTCTTAAATTTAACAGGCATATACTACATAACAATTAGGACTTGTTGCAAAAAGAATCAAGTAAAAAGGTTAAGAAATGAGAAAGTTATGCACGTCGGAAGTTTGCAAAAATCAACATTATTGTCACTAACACACCGTTTGGGAATACGCCTAATTTGCTCCATATTTGGAGTTAACTTCTAAACTTTTGCAGGAACTAACTACTCAACATTTAGGGAATGTTGCAAAAAGAATCAACTCAATCGGATAAGTATTGAGAAAGTTATGTGTGTCGGAAGTTGGAAATTTTAGCTTTTTGCAAAATAGTCAAAGTAGGTTTAAAATTTGCATAATTCATTCAAAACTTAGAGTTTGAACATGAAAACTTCCAGATCTTACTTATATTATATAAAACTCATTTTCATTTAACAAACCCCTCATTAAAACGAGGTTATCATGCTCAACCAAAAAGCAAAGTCTACTTTTCACATAAAAATACAGCTCTGCGCACCTAACTTGCAGCAGTGCTTTGGATGACCAAACGGAGGTTTTAGAAGACGTGCGAGTAGCCCATTTAAAGCTAAGACATGGAACTTTACTACGGAAAAAGAATAAACTGATTCCAATAAAAATTGAGCAAGTTATGACCTCTGCAAATTGGCCTAAAATTCTGGCCGAATCTGTCCAAAATTTGTAGTTGTATAAATTGCATTTTCGCGGTTTTGGTCAATCTTTTGCTCGTTTAACTTCATGTAAAGACTTGTAACACATTAGGTATCATATTATCATGCATTCCTAGTTGCTATAACAATTATACAATGATCATATCAAAATTCGAGTATGCCACTAGCATATAAGCACATATTCTTCAATTTCAAGTACCCACATACCCAAATTTTTCAAGAACACTTCTAAACATCTAACCACATGAAAATCACAGTCATGATAGCATCTCAAATCTGTCCAAAATCAGAATTTAACTTAACCCTTCATAAAACATGATTCAAGAGCATGTAGACACACCAAATAGCACATAAACACAAGATTGACACTTGCAATCAACAAATTTCATGTTAGAGATTTTTAGGGCTTACTAGAAGAAGATGAAGGGGACGGATTGATGATGGTGAGACGAGCTTGAAGCTTCCCCTAGCTTCCTTGAAGGTTGAATGAGCATCCAAACTTGATTTCTTGCTTGATTAGTGGAAGATTTCAAGGGTTTGTGTGTGGGTTGTGAAGAACCGTGAAGAAGGAGAAGAGAAAGAGAAGTGAACGTGAATGGGGCTGGAAGGGGGTATTAGGGCAGATTGTTAAGTTTGGGTGAATTACATAAATGGTCCCTCAAGGTTCCATTTTTAACACATAAAGCTCAAAGCTCAAATAAATGGGGTTTTAACACCAAAACTTGTAAAATAAAATTACTAGAAATGTTTCTAAATGTTTATAACTTATTTAACATAAAATGTTTAGTCGGGACAAGTATAAATATCATTTACACATAAAATTCCAATTTACGCACGAAGTCCGGTTTTACCCGAAAACGCAAAATTTGCAAATTACACATAAAGTCATGAATTTAATTCACGAAACAAGTTACTAACATTAATTATCAAATAACATTAACACATATGCAATGATTCAAATAACGGGTCACGGGTTCGCTAACGGAACTAACGGAGTTAACGAAAAAAGTTAACAGGGTTAACGGAAAAAGTTAGCGGAGTTAACTTGGGAAGTTGCAATTGTCACAGCCTCCCCATGTTAAAGAATATTCGTCCCGAAAATTGTCGTAATGCTCAAGGTGCGTAAAATTTCTGGTTGTCACATCGTCCCCGAGTTGAAAGGAACTTTCGTCCCAAAATTTACTTTAGTGCTAACTGTTTCACGGAATTTGCTCTGATGGTGTTATTACTAGAGAATCCAAGTTCTCTGTTCCAAGGGGAGTGATGGACGGTATATGATTAAAAGCATCGAATGAACATTTCGCATGAGCGTACAGAG
Organism: Deinandra increscens subsp. villosa; assembly: GCA_039602395.1. Lineage (NCBI taxonomy): Eukaryota > Viridiplantae > Streptophyta > Magnoliopsida > Asterales > Asteraceae > Deinandra > Deinandra increscens. Next base: position 3,675,023 of record JBCNJP010000025.1, on the reverse strand, counting down.
AGTGATTTCCTATAATGAACATTTCCGTGAGTGAGTTGAATTGCATCGCATGGTTAGGTTTAACGAGTGTCACGATGACACCATATCCGAAATCGAAGTATTTAATATGACGAAGTGACCATATATCCGAGTAGTCTTCAGCTATAGTATCCAATAGGATAACAGAAGGTATTGTGTCAAATGACATGGTAGAGGCAAGAAGTGTTGCTAAAAGGGTTCGAACGTTAACGTATCTAGAGAGTGGGTATACATCCCTGAATTTGGCTAAGAGCGGGTGGTTCTTACAGTTCGCTGCAAAGGCATAGGCAGATGACGCTGCAAAGTATTGTAGTATCAATAGCATAGCGGGTAAGCGTAGTAATCTCACAAAGAAGTGCTCTACTTCTCCAAGCCGCTGACAATTTAGGCGTACGCGAGATCAACAAGTCGTGGGATGTCAGACATGTAATAACTAGAGGACCAATTGAAATATTTCATTAATTTCCATGGTGAACCAAGACGAGTACGGATATGGGACGAGTAATCGTTGATAAGGGTCCTGGAAAAAGTCGTGGGGTTGCTCCAAGGAACATGTGATTTGTCTTTTATAATACAAAACTTGAGTTGTTAAAACGTTGTTGTTCATCTGGGTTGTAATCTATATTTGACCCTTAGTAGGAAATTTATTTCAGGATGTTTCCTCTCAATCTAGAGGATTGGAAAACAATAAGTTTTATTTGATTAAACTGTGTATGTCCCTTTTAGTGAAATTATGCCTGAGGGACATGGGAAATCACAACGGAAATAACATAGATTTTGTTTTATTGTGGGCAATGTCCCATTGAATGAAGTTTCTCAAAATAAGGTTTTTGTCTATGATTTCAATGTAAATATGTGGTTCAGCACTAATCACACCTTCCACATGCCGATAGTGCTTATGTATAGGGTGTACCGCAGCTAACCCACCACACTGTCAGCACGTTGAGGGTGTACCAGTTTCCTTGTCATTCCTAGCTATTTGACAAATCTTGTTAGATAATATACTTGAAAATAGGGTATCTTATCCCAATGTCTTTGGGTTGAATGTGAGTGAAAGATTTAAAACCATGCAACATGTGAAAAAAAAGAAAATTTCAATTTTGCGACAAAAGATTTTTTCACGTTTTCGGTCGTTGGGGTCTTCACCCGGGGTGAGGATTCTCAAGAGTTTAGCGGACGTAACGCGAATACAATTTGAGTTTCTGAAGTGAATTCAAAAGATAAGGTAGTCTTTCACGTTTAGGTTTAAAATGAGGTTCGTCAACATGGGATATATCGTTACGCATATTACCCTCCGGTAAAGATCCAAAATAAGGGTAACATTCTAATGACCGAAAGTTTCTTTGTAGACGCATGAATGATATCAAGTAGGGGAATACAGATTCAGGATGAAAGGCGGGGTAGCTAGTGTAGGGTAGTTGCAACTACACGTTCTGAAGAGAGTCATCTGGTACAATTGACACGAGTCTGGTGAAAAATGATTTGGGTTGACCGATATCAACGTGATTGTGTCGACGGTGGTACCGTACAGAAGAATGGAACACCAGTTTATGTCGCCCCTCAAGAGTAAGTAAAAGTGCAAACGCGTAGTAGGAGTAGGTTTCCGAAATACCAAGTGCTGACGACTTCAAAATACTAGCTAACTTTCAATGAATGCAAATACGAGTTGTAGCTAAGGTTTCGCGGGGTTTATTGCGTATCGAAAAGTCGCATTGCACATAAGATGTAAAAATATCGGGTACTTGGGTCGCTTTCGATGATCCTCGGGTAGCTCGCCGCATAAATGATAAATTCAAACGTGTCTTCGCCAATTCTGGAGTTAATCTACTTCCTTACGTGTGTTATCTAGAGTTCGAATCAATCATTTGGTTCAGTCACCATTGGTTATGAAACAGGGGTTACCAAGGAAAGTCTTTCTAGAGAAGGAGGAATGAGGACAATGGATATCGATGTATGATGTTGTGGAACTTTCCTAGCATAATGCTGCCTAGTGTTGGTTATCACGGTTTGTCGTACGGGAGCTTCTGACGAAGAAGTACATGATAGTGTCATCAATGACGTTAACGGGCCACAATGGCTCAAGGCTTGAAGGCCTTCCGAGTCACACAAGAATATAAGAGTAGAAGGTTCCTTGGGAGTCAAGTTCACAGACGAATCGTGTGTTTGTAGAATAAGTAGATCGTACGGGTTCGTGAAGTAACCTACACCGCTCCGTTGGGCGAAACTGTATTTGTAGTGAGGTATAAAGTGTTTAAAATCGTGACGAGACTAATAGTCAAGAGGGGAGAATTCCACAAGATTTTCCTGCTGAAAGGTTGGTTCCAATGGTTGAGGTGTAATTGTCCATCGAAGAGGTCTGGGTTTCCATCAGATTAAAGTTTATGAAGTTGTTGTACAATTGAGAGAGCTTGAAGGAGGGTTGTAGTAGTCAACGTCATAGGGGCAGAGTTATCATCGCGGATAAATTAAAATCAGTGAAGAGTTTAACCACGGCTCGCTCGCAGCGAGGGGAGATCTTATCGTCGGATGGTGTGAATGATAGGATGTCTTACCAGGGTTATCATTTGCGCAAGCATTTTTAAAGGATTTTGATAGGTTGGCAATCATATATAAGAGAAATGTGAATAGGTGTGATAGCGTAATGAATACGGTTGAGTCCCATAAGCTTGAAAATGGATATCATGAGATTTTGAAATGGAAGGTCGTATTCCTACAACTGGTGGTTTTCCGAGTAGGATTTCCCCAGGGCTTCCATACACTATGAATTACATTTACGTGTGCACCCGTAACGGTAATTTACCTTGTATGGTCACGCTGGTTCCTCTTACTTTAGCTACCAGGTTCGGTGGGGTAGTATATGGTTTCCAAGGGGTAAGTATCAAGAATGTGGTCATTAAATCAAAAGTAACTGACTGGGATTTGCCAAGGAGACAAGTTCTGAGAATAACAGCTAATCTAATTTAAAGTTCACCGTAGGTTCGCTTTGGTAAGTAAGTGGTTCAGTAGGAGTATGGGCAGGGCATGCTACAATGCCCCCAACTTAACTTAAAGTTATAGAGTAGTTATTGTCTGACTCGATCACGAATCCGTTATACACACATATGTTTATATATATACTGAGAGAATCTCATATTATTCTTAGTCATCACGCACGAAGTCCGGTTTTACCCGAAAACGCAAAATTTGCAAATTACACATAAAGTCATGAATTTAATTCACGAAACAAGTTACTAACATTAATTATCAAATAACATTAACACATATGCAATGATTCAAATAACGGGTCACGGGTTCGCTAACGGAACTAACGGAGTTAACGAAAAAAGTTAACGGGGTTAACGGAAAAAGTTAGCGGAGTTAACTTGGGAAGTTGCAATTGTCACATTATAAGTGTTTAGTTTATGGTCACTTTGCTCGAGAATGTCCAAGTTCTGCAGAAAGTAAATTGAAAGCTGGTCAACATGCAAATTTAGTTTTTCATCCATTAAATGAAGCTGAAAAGGTTGTGACGAAATCTGCTACTCTTGCTCATGATTGGACTAATACATTTGTGCATTCAAATGAATTTGCTTGGAATGCAGATTCAGCAATTAAAAAGAATCATACTCCAATTTCAATTGCTTTAACTGTTCAACATGCCGATGATGACAGTTTTTTAACTGAGTCTGATTCTTCTTCAAGTGTATCTTTGATTCAAGAAGAATTACCTAACGTTTCTACAAGTTCAAAAGTTGATGAGTTTGAATGTCTTAAATGTAAGAAATTGCTTCAGACGGTTGTCAGTTTTGAACAACGTTGTCAATTATCAACTGAAGAAATTGTGGTGTTAAAGAAAGAGTTGGAGGATTTTCAAAAGAAATATTATGAATTGGTTTATATTCATGAAGATGTTTTGAAAGAAAAGGCAAAGTTAGCTGAAGAATGTGAAAAAGCAAAAGCTAAAGCTTTAGATGCAGCTCAAGATTTTGAAAATCTTTTTGAGAAAAGTTATCCGGTTCAGCAAAAATATAAAGAGGCTACTGCTCTTATTGCAAAAACTGCTGTGACCGTTGAGAAGCTTCAAAATAAGATCTATATGCTTCAAGATGAAAATGTTCTTTACAGAGACAAGAATGAAGTATTACTAAAGATGTTGAGATCTACAAGCAAAAGAGAGAAAATGTGCTTGAAGAATTATATGCTGAATGTGAGATCCGGAAGCTACAAACTTATGAATATGATGATCTCAATGAAAAATTCATCAAGTCACAACAAGAGGTGTTTGAGGCTCAACAACAGATCAATGATTTGAAATTGGAAATTTTGAGTTAAAAATACAAGTGAAGAATTGCAATTTGTCTCTGACATTGCTAAATTTCTTATACAAACAGGATCAGAGTTCAGAAAGTTCTCAAAAAGAGGATGTTCACTCGGTTCCTCAACCAGTGGATTTGATTGAGTTTACTTCTGCTCAAATTGATCCAAAAGCTGAATTACATGATTATTCAAAATTTGCTACTTCACCTAAGAAGAACAAGTCCAAATCTAAGAAGATAACGAAGCCTTTGGGTGAAGCTCCAAAATTTGTTTTAAAGTCTGTGCTTCTGGAAAATGAAAAGATTTGAGCAGAAGTAACTTCAATCAAAATTTGATAAGGTTGCTTCAAGTTCTTCATCCGCAACTGAAGAAGAAAAAGGGTTAATTGAGAAGAACAAGCTGAAAGATATCAAAGCTAAATTTACTAGTGAAGCTAAGTCACGAGAGGCTTCAGGTTCTTCTTCCAATTCTTCAAAGAATCAAGGATCTAAACACAAAGGTTTAGGTTACAAAGTGATGGAAGAACCGGTTCAAGCTAAGAAATCAGTGAAGGCTGAGAAGGCCTCTAAGGCAAAAGTTGCAAAGAAATCACCATCTCAGAAGGAATTTTCTTATTATTCTGGATTTTACTCATCTTCAAGGAGTCCATCTCCTAGGTATCATTCTTCTAATGGTTTCTTTGATAACTTTTATTCTGAACATTCATCTGATTCTCAAAAATCAAAATAATTTTCAATCAATTTTAGAGAAAGACTTTGTTATGTTATGTATGTCGTCAACCAGGGTCTTCAAAGATTAAATCAACTCGTCAATCGTCTTGGTCCAAACCGAGTACGCCGGTTGAATCTGATTTAGGTTCCGATAAAAAATTAAAATCATTAAAAATCTAGACACCGAAAGTTGTTTCCAAGGTGAACAAGGACTTTGTGGACGACACCGGGCGACCCGACGCTGTTGAATCAGGTCGATCCCAAAGCAACTAATGATTTATTTGATGTCCAGCAGGTGTTTCAGGAAGACCTTTCGGTGATTGCTTAATTCCTGATTGTGAAATATCTGTTCTAATTAAATTAAATTTCAAAATCAATTTTGTTTTTCAAAAAGGCTAAACTGCTAGTATTCGTGTTGGTTGATCAATTTTTCTTGGTTTTTCACTCCGTCTCATTCTGAGGGTGAGTTTGTTTTTGCAAAAATACAAAAATAGTGTGTTGTTTTTCATATTGTAAAATTGAAAATCTATAAATAGAGTTGTCATTTTTAGGGGGAGAAATTTGGAAAAGACGAAAACATTGAAAAATGCAAAAAACCAAAAAAATTGAAAAATGAGAAATTGTATCCGACATGTTTGGGAAATGATGGTACATTGGCTGATAGTGTCTGATTCATGGATTAATTAGATGAAAAAGTCAGAAGACCATTTGATCGATGTGTAAGGTAGGCTCGGCAAATCAGAAAGTATACAAATGTGATATACACTAAATCTGATGCTTGAGCTAGTGGATAACATCTTGATACATATTTCATGATATATCAAGAAAAAGATATGTAAAAAATAAAATGAGAAGTCACTATGTATACATGTGTTCATTTTGCAAAGATTTAAACTTGTTTGATTTTTTTTATTTTGTCAAATGATCGGACTTTCTCTGCGTGTCGAAAGACCGACCTGATCGTTGTTCGTTTGACGTTCTGATTTATTTTCTTTGGTGTTTCGTATAACTCATCGGACTTTCTTTGCGTGTACGGGAGTACCGACCTGATTGTTGTTGAGTTATACAATTTCAACTTGTTTTATTTTCTTATTTTGTTAAATCCGAGGCCTAATCTGCGTATCGAAAGATCGACATTGAGGTAGACGATTTAACGTTCTTACTTCTTTTTGCATGGAACACAGTTGACTATATCATGGTTACAATCATTATGTGATTAAAATCACATATGAAATCACAAAATGTGAAAAGCAAAAGCATATCTGAGTATGTTTGATAGTGTGGGGTACACTGGTCAATGCAAATTTAATCAATACCTTAACATATCCAGATGTTATGAGTATGATTCTGCCAGAGTTTAAAGTAGGACAAATTATATATGCAATCGACATGGCTTATGTGCTTCAATAATTGAAATTGAAATGTAGTTCAGCATGTTATGACCAATATGATCCCAAGTTGTGATCTTTCTCACAAAAGACAAAAATAGTGTCTAATTCTGTAATGCTTTTACTTTTCTTATCCGAAAATACCAAAAAATATTTTAGGTGTGTTTTGATATAAAATTTCTAAAAGCCAAAAAGATTTTGCTTCTTATTTGTTTTCGATTCATCAACACGAAATACAAAATCAATTTCCAAAATCAAAATATCTTGGAGTCTCGAAGAGACATTTTGCACCAAGATTATTTATGTTGGCAGGTTTCTAAGTGGGAAGAGAACATTACAACTTCAAGTATTCTGAAGATTGTTGATAAAGAGATTGTTGGTCCTCACTGATCTTTATCAGTGCAAATGAAGGTGTTTTTGAGAAGAAAACCAATAAACAACACAATATAAGATTTCCAATGACTAAAATGGTTTTCTAGCCTTGAACAATCTCAATATGAACCAATAGATTGATAAATGATGATAAACAAGCTACAATATACTGAAATAAGCTCTAGCCGTCACCAAAACTCACCAAATGAAGATTTCTTGTATTAGGGTTCAATATCTTGAGAAAGTTACAAATGGCTGCACAATGGCTGCGCATATATACTGTCCAGTGAACAGTTTCGCTGGCAGTTTCGCTGGCCAAGCGAAACTGTCACTGAGACAGTCTAATCTAGGTACCGAGCGAAACTACAGTTTCGCTCGGTAGCTTACAGTTTCGCTAGCCTACCAAAATCTAACATTTACAATAAACTAAACTATTACAATGAAACTAAACAAAAGATGAATTCCTCCCTACATTGATCTTCAATTATACACGATGCAATATCAAGTATTCAAGATTGAACTCATCTTCAAGATCGAGGAAGAGTTTGATTGAAGATACATGATACAAGTTTAATGGAGGTGATGATACTGCACATGCCGAGGGGGAGTTTGTTGATACATGGTCCTGATCGTCATGTGAAGTATCGAATACAAGACGAATCACACAAGATTGCTGAGGTCCGAACTCAGGCTGAACCTGGAGTTCGGACATGGCCAAACGTTGGGCCGAACCTGAGGTTCGGACCAGCGTGGTTCAAACTTGTATAAATAGGATGTCTTGTATAGAATTCAGTAGGGTTCCGTGTCATGTCTTCTCTGTGTACTTTGTGGTCATCTCTGTGGTTAATACAAAGCTCATTTGTATTTACTCTCTGTGTTTTACACGTTTACATTGATTTCATTACGACTAAGTAGAAGATCCACACGCTCAGTCAATTTCAATCTCTCTTAGTATTCTCTTACCGTTACAACATTCAAAGCACAAGTTCCTATTTATATACATCTGGGCCGAACCTCCGCCAAACTCCAAGTTCGCCTGGTCTAAACCTCAGGTTCGGACCTAGTTCGGCGAGCAGCATGAACTGTCTTTGATCATCACATTGTCTCGTTCAGATACTTCACATGACGCCCAGATTAGGTATCAACAAACTCCCCCTGTCATGTGCAGTATCTGTTCACCAGTTAAAACATATTCTTCGAATAAACTCCCCCTCAACTTCATAGCTTGATCTTGAATATTTGACAATGCACAGTTTCTTTCTTCCATATCAACAGTTTCAGAAGACATGAAGTTGTGATTAACTCTCTCCTTTGAGTACCTGGCCAACATAAATAATCTTGGCGCAAAACTTCTCTTTGAGAATCCAAGATATATGAATTGAAAATGTTTTTCGTATCTTGTGTTGATCAATCGAAAACAAATAAGAAATAAAATCTTTTTGATATTTTCTAAAATGAAATGTAAATGCAATACAAAAACAAACACTATTTTTGTCTTTTGCGAGAAAGATCACGACGCAAGATCATATCAGACATAACGCATCTAGCACATTTCAATTTCGGTTTTAATCAGCATGCAAGCCAAGACAATCGCAAATACAACATCTATGTTTATTTCAGCATGCACCAATCATTTTTATTGTTTTCAGATATGCTTAAGGTAATATTATCATGCACTGATAAGTCGGCCTCCACTCTATCAGAAATACTGGCAAAAACATCATGTTTATCATATAGAAGCAAATTTTCTTAGAGATTCAATGATCCTTGATTAGTCATGCAAAAATAAAGCAGAACCTCAAATACCTAGCAATCAGGTCGGTCTTGTGGACACGCAGAGAAAGCCCAAGTATTTGAGAAAATAAGAAAGCAAAACAAGTTGAAGTTGTATAATTCAACAACGATCAGGTCGATACTTCCGTATACGTAGAGAAAGTCCGATGAATTATACGAAAACACCAAAGAAAATAAAGGAAGAATGTCAAATGAACAACGATCAGGTCAATCTTTCGATACGCAAAGAAAGTCCGATCGTTTGACAAAATAAAGAAAATCAAACAAGTTTAAATCTTTCAAAAAAAGGCATGCATTCATCAGGATATCTCTTTATTCTATTTTTATCAGAATCAATACACAGCAATCATCAAGAAGCAAATAACCAAAGATCATCAGGCAAGCTTTATGTTTATATCTTACTTGCAGATATCAGATTACTCATGCACATTCACAGATTATGCAAGTACCTATAGCTTTTAGACTTAATCTATCCATGGCAGATAAACGTATATGCTGATGTACTATCATTTCTCGCTTTTGTCGCATCAATTTCTCAATTTTTCATATTTTTTTATATTTTCTAAATTTCTCCCCCTAAAATGAAAACAAACACTATTTTTCAAATTTTCAAATCCCCCCCCCCCCCCTAAAAATATTAACGAAAAAAAATGAAAAACAAAAAATGATAATGATCGATCAACAATTGACACATTTTTGAATTTTTTTTTTTAAAATCAACTTTTCAAAGATGAGAACGATGCATTTGAACTTAAAACCACAAGTATCTCACTGTCAGCAATCTCGCGATTACTAACAGGTCTTCTTGAAATACCTGCAAACACTAGAAAATAGTAAGTTCTTAAGACCCCGACCCTCATCCACAACGATGGTAGGTCGTCCATTGTCTTCAACAAAATATGTGTTGGCCGTGGAGATAACTTTCGGTCTACATTCCTGTTTTGGTTTTATGGTTTCTAGTGAACCAGTGTGAACTGATGAGGGACAATCAGAACTACTACCCAACATTTCCGAAGTAATCTTCTTTTTCCTGAAAAAATTAGTGTTGGGTATTGGTTCACTAAAAATAATGCCATCAAGATCAACATACATTGTATGTTTGGCATTTGATGATGAATTGTTAGTTGTCGTAGGACAATTATTTGCATAATGACCCTTCTTACGAAAAACATAACAAAGTCTTTTACCAGTTGGATTGATTGAAATTGGCTTTCCAAACTGAACAGTGCAACATTCATCATAAACTTTTGAAAACACAGGTTTAGGTTTCTTTGGTTTTTGGAATTCTGGAAAACATTTTGGAGAATCATAAAAACCAGTATCATCTTCATAACCAAATAATTTATCTTTATGGTAAAACCTGTTCGATTTAGCAGAATGAAATGAATCTGAATTGTTATAGCCTTGTGGTGTAGCATTAGATATACAAGAAGACTCTTCAGAAGAAAGCTTTCATCTGATGAAGATACCTTCTTCTTCCAACATTGTGGCTTCTTATCTGAAAACACTTTCTGCTTCTTTATCTTCTTTGCTTTGAATTCCTTCTTGTTGAAATCCTTAGTCAGCATTTCTTTTTCTTCAAATCCCAAACCACCATTCTTTTGCTTGAATTTATCTTGAACATAATTTGGTATCTCATGACCTTGTTTGGCAAGCTTTGTAAATTCAGACTTGATACCTTTCAGATCATTTTTCTCAGAAATTAAAGTATCATTGATCACGATCTCATAAAAGTTTAGCACTTTCACATTTCCTGGATTTCCAGTAAACACCTTTTCTTTTTCAAGAAATGTAGATTTGGAATCAAACTTCAATCCTTTGCAATAATCAAACTCTTTTTTATTCTTTTTAGATTTTGACTTGGTTTTCTTTCCTAAACTATTATCAGCAAATTTTGAATAATCATGATGTTCAATATCAGATGGTATAGCTAGAATAGACATCTCAATATCCACCGGAGAAGGAACTTGATGAAGATGTGTATCTTTACCATTCTCCGGACTCTTCTCCAACTTATACAAATAATTCAGGAAAGTCGGTGAATTGTTGCAGTTTTTCAATTTCTTTTGCAAATCAAAAATCTCAATCTTTTGTTCAGCTATTTTCATATTAGCTTCCATCAACTCTTTCTGTGAAGCAATGTACTTGTCCGATAATTTGTTATAATCAATGTTATGACATTCTCTCAAGTGACACTCTTCCAGAACTTCTGTAATAACTTTCTCTACCTGGTTCTTATAATAGACCACATCTTGTTTCAAGATGTTATTTTGACTTTGAACCTCACCATTTTCATCACGCAACTTTGTGAGTTCCTCCTGAAGGTGAATTATTCTATCAGCAGCTTCGACAGAAATTTTATGAATGTTTTCATATTTATCTTGAAGAGGAAAACATTTTACAAATAACGCATCAAAGTCATCAATGACTTCATTTTCATTAGCTTTTTCTTTATTGCATTCTTCAGTCAACATATTCTTCTCTTTCAACCATTCTTCCTTAATACGTGCAAATTCTAAACTACTCGCACATGACGCAGACACATCCTTTTAAATTTTGGCAGCTAAATCATCACAAACTTTACTTTTCCATTTCTCCACTTCTTTTGTCAGAAAAAATCTCTTCAGTCAACTTTCCCACCTTATTCTCTAATTCTTCAATTTTATCTTTAAACTTCAAATCTTGATCAACTGTTTCAACTGTTTTCTGAGAAAGTTTAGACATATGTTCCTCACACTGTGTTTTAACAAAATCCCATATCAGTTTTGTCTTTCGATATTTCCTGATTTGACTTTTAAGAGTTATAGGCAAAGCTAACAGAAGAAGTGAAACAACCCTTTCATTTTGATCATACGATTTTCTTTCTTCAGTTGACCAATTATGCATCTCCTTAAAATCACCACCATAATGAGTTGGATACTGAAATTCATTCGTAACCGGTATCCACAAACTTTTATCCAAATCAACAATATAAGCTCTAAAATTTGTTTCCCAACCATGATAATCTTCAAGATTTATCAACTTTGGCGCATTCTGCCGATGACGCTCAATGAATACCTCAATTTCCTATATTTTTACAATCTAAATTTTACTGTTTTGCCGAACTCCCGACGAACTCTTGACGAATTCAGAGTTTTCTGAACGTGAACTGAACTTCTACCGAACTCTCTCCGAAGTTGACACGAACTTCAAACGAACAAAAATTTTAGACGAACGTTAGACGAACTCTAGGTTCGGAGCGGTTATTTCGACGAACTCTGGGTTCGGAGCAGTTATTTCGACAAACTCTGGGTTTGGAGCAGTTATTTCGACGAACTCTAAGTTCGGAGCAGTTATTTCGACGAACCTGGGGTTCGGACGACGGTTATTTGGCAGACTCACGAACTCGACCGAAACGAAGTTTTTAATCAAAAATCGCAATTTTGAGCAGCTATGATCGAAACTTTCAGTAGTCAACATGGTCTTAGCAACAGAAATGTTTCGAAAATGATTTGCACTCGAAAATCTAAAAAATTTACTTGTTTTTGAATGAAAAACACTCGGTTTTATCAAGAAAATGACCACGATCAAAGCAAACGCAATAGAGCAACCTGGATTTGCTCGGATACCAATTGAAAGAGCGTGGACGTGGCGGAACTCATAGACATTTGGTAACAATTCGATAACAAACGAGAGTAATAACAAGCTCAATCTTATTGAAACGAAGAACTATTTTATCAATACAGACTCAGAGCTAGACACTATCAAAACACACACTTAGCAAAACTCACTTACATAATTCAAACCTATCAACCTATATATATAGCTTAAATCTGTCCGAACCCTACATGTTGCCCGAACCTGGAGTTCGGCTCCTGTTTAGCCAGGGTTCGGCCAGGGTTCGGCAGGCTTGAATTTTACTTTTCCAAAACTTCGTCTGATCCAGCATGTTGCCATCTTCAGGTACTAACAAATGCTGCAGTTACATATCCGGTTCATTTGGGTCAATCTACATATGTATCAAGTCAAAATTAATTTTCTGCAAAGACAACAAATGAGTTTATGGCATTGTTTTTTGCCATGGCATCTTCTTATGATGGTGTAGTTGCGGGAAAATTGACAAGTGCTGAGTTGACCGATGAGGATTATGAACTAATTGATGCCGATGATCTTGAATTAATGGATATTAACTGGTCGATGGCAATGTCGATTCGAAGAGGAAAGAAATTCATGCAAAGAACATGAAGGAAAGATCTGAATCGTGAAGGGAAGCTAGGGTTTGATAAAGCCAAAGTTCGATGTTACAATTTTCAGTAATATGGTCACGTTGCAAAGGAGTGTAGCAATGGAAAAAAGCAAGAAACTTCAAAGTTGTATCAGAAATATGCTACTAAGAATTTAGGGAGTAACTCTAATCCTTCTACATCCAATGCAAATGCTAATGCTTCAAGTTCAGAAACTAAGGCTTTAGTTTCTCAAACTTGTGAAGGTTATGATTGGAGTGCTGATTTTCCTAATAAATCTGCTTTTATGTGCAGCTCTACAACTGAAAATGTGGTGACTCAAGACAATTCTGAATTTCCTGGAGATCATTTTCTCGGCGATGCTTATCAAGCATTTATGGTCGATATTCAGGTTGATTCTAAGCTTTATGATCATTGTGCTTCAACCGCTAACCAACTGAAAGAACTTTTTGATGAGAAAGTCAAGTATCATGACAAATACTTGTTAGCAGAGGAAAATACCAAAATTTTCAAGCAAAGGTGGCAGGCAGTGAAAGCGGAACTGAAAAAGGAACATGCCTTGACTCTGAACACTAAAGTCGAATTGAATAACAAAACTGAGGAATTTATATTTTCAGAAAAGAAACTTGCAGAAGCTACAACTAAGATTTTAGAATTAAACATTTAAATTTTAGATCTTAAAAGACAAATTGAGAATTTCAAAAATTCAGCTTCCTTTGCAAGTTATCTTTGCAAAGATGAAACATTAAAAGAGGTGTTCAAAGAGTCTGGGTGTAATTCCGTTCCACCACCGATTTCACATGGTTTAGGGCCAAATGAGGCCAAAAGCAAGCCAGCTATTGTGTTTGAATATTCTAAGTTCACCGAGAACTTGATTGGATCGTCTGATCGACACAAAGGCACATATAAGAAAAGGCCTGGCAAACATGAATCAAAACTTACTTATGTTGCTTCCAAACAATCAGAATCTAGTGACGCTATGGTTGAAGAATATGTCACTGAGATTAAGCCTAAAGGTGGTGTTAAACCAACACCTTTAGAGGCAGCCATGAAGATTGTTGAAACTGAAAAGAAAATGAAATAATTTGAAAAAGGAAATTTTGCAAAAGGTGTTGATTTGTTTTATGAGAAAGATAACATAAATAATAGCAATCAAACCAGTCCTGATACCAACATGCTTCCAATTCCTATTCCTAAGTCTGCCAAATTTGTTGGAATCGGTTTTGGATCCAATGCTGAAAATTCTGAGGTCAATCAAAAAAAACATCAGAAATTTCAGACGAATGGTAATAAAAGTGTCAAATCTGTTGACACAAATCTGAGAAAGTTGATGTAAAACTTAAAGGCAAATCTGAGGTTGGTGAATCTTCCACCACTCAAAAAATGTATTGCTTGAAGGGAAGCGATATTATTTTCTCTGACGAAATGTTTCCAATGTGTTGTGTTGATCCAAAACGCATTGCGAAAGTTTTCAATGTTGCACCGGGAGTGAAAGTAGTATATGATTTTCAAAATACTTCCTTACCTATGTCACAATTTAAATCAAACGATCAGAGATCTCAGACCTGATCACAATCACAAACTGATCAAAGATCTCAATCCAGATCCAAATCACCAAATGATAAGAGATCTAAGTCCAAATCAATGTCACCAAAGTACTCTCCAAATAATTTTTATAATTCTGATGGACGTTTTTCTTCAAAATCAAATTCATTTGAGTATGAGTCATATGGTTTTTGCGATGATTATAACTTTTATGATGACTTTGGTGAAGGCTCTTCTTATGGGCAGTTTGGATAGATCAAAACCACTAAACCAAAATGTTATTTTGAAAACTGTGGTTTTGATGATTATGGATTCTATAATGAATTTGGGTATATTGGTCCACTGTTTAAACCTCTTCCTAATTTTCAATCCAGGAGGTTTAAGACCAACAAACCTAAGGAATTCATTCCACACATGTGTGCTGGTAGTTCATCAGAAGAATTTGAAAATTCCGTTGACATGATCATAACTGATCGTTGAAGGTGTTATCACTGTTATAAACGTGGTCACTTACGTAATAAGTGTCCAATTCTTGCTAAAAAGAGAGCTTCCGCTGTTAACAATAACAAATCTACAATTTCAAATTCTGATTCTGATGTACCACCTGTTTCAAAAGACAAGATGGTAGATGAGAAGTTGGTTACCAAGCATTATTTCAAACGTGCAAATTTTTTCAAACATAATATTTTTGGTAATTCATCAAACTATGCTTCCACATCTGACTCCTCTATCCCATCATTGAACCAAAAGTTGCTTCCTAAGTTGTCTTCAAAAGCCACTAAAGATTTTTCAGAAGACACCGGTCGACCCAAAGCTGAAAGCTTGGGTCCAGATGCAAAGTAATTATCTGCTGAATTGTGTAGGGAGCTCAGAAAAAGGATGTCAACAACTTCTGGGTGGTTGATTGTGGAGCTTCCTGGCACATGATGGGTAATATTTCCCTACTATCCGATGTCAAACCTGTCAATGGGGGAAATGTTACTTTTGCTGGAAACGAGGGCGGCAGAATAAACGGTGAAGGCAAAATGGGGAATGAGAATGTCACATTCGATCGCGTACAATTTGTGGAAGAATTGCAACACAACTTGTTGAGTGTGTCTCAGATTTGTGACAAACAGTTTACAACTGCGTTCACAAGTTCTGAGTGCTTAATCTTGAAGCCCGGAATCAAATTCCCAGAAGAATGGATAGTGATGCATGCACCAAGGTTCAGAAATCTTTATTTCTTAAATATGAATTCTAAGTCTTCGTCTGCGGTTCTTGCAATGTGTTTCATTTCAAAAGCCACTGAAAGCGAATCTGTTTTGTGGCATCGCCTTATGGGACACATCAATTACCGGAAGATGAACTATTTGGTAAATCATAATCTGGTTGAAGACGTTTTAAAGAATCAATTTACATTTCATGATGTGTGCGTTTCCTGCAAAAAGGGAAAGCAACGGAAGAAATCGCATCCTTCCAAACGTGTCAATACGATTATTACCCCATTGGAGCTACTTCATATGGATCTCTTTGGTCCGGTGAATGTTCGTAGCATTGATGGGAAATACTACTGTTTGGTGATTATAGATGATTTCTCATGTTTCTCATGGGTGGCGTTTATGACTACGGAAGATGAGACTCCTAGTATTCTTCAAAAGTTATTGTCAACATTTGAATCTGCATACAAGAAACAAATCTGTCGTATTCGGAGTAACAATGAAACCGAATTAAATAATGCACGTATGGCAGATTTTTGTGAGTCAAAGGGTATCATTCAAGAGTTTAGTGCTCCGTATACTCCCTCAACAAAATGGAGTGGCTGAGAGAAAGAACCGATCGATAATCGAAACAAAACGAACAATGTTAGCCGATGCACAGTTACGAATTAACTTTTGGACCGAGGCTATTGCTATGGCTTGTTATGTGCTCAATCGTGTTCTTATCATCAAATGGTTGGATAAGACAAGTTATCATTTGCTTAAAGGTCATAAACCAAACTTGAGATATTTGGAACCGTTTAGGTGTCGGTGTACTGTTCTCAAAGAATCTGTAAAGTTTGATGAAAAAGTGTTTAAAGGCATATTTTATTGGACACAAACATCCGATGAAAAGAGTTTATAATCCTGCTTCCAAGATGATTGAGAATTTTGTACATGTTTATTGTCAACGATATACATTTACACCAGCCAAATCGGGTTTAAATCGAGGTTTTGATTATGATGGTTTTTATAATTCTTTCTCTACAGCAAGCACTATGTCTGATGATGAAACTTCACAAGATGATATAGTGGTTGCTATACATCATTCAATGTCTCATCACGGATCCAATATTCCGAAGCTTCCTATTGTTCCTCATGCTGCTTCATCTAGTCAGACTGTTTCTAATTTGGAAACTGTTAGTTCGTCTGATGATGATGAAAGTCATTTTCATGAAGCTGAATCAGGACCGATTAATGATCTGATTACATTACCAAGCACGAGTTCTTTTGTTCTGAATACATTATCAATTGATGATTCTTCTAGTAGCAGTTACAGATGATGTTGTAGATGAGAATTTAACTAATCTTGAAGACAATGTGGTGGTTCCTGACACTACTACTCTTAGAATTCATATCGTACATCCACGAGACAATATTATCGGTGATCCTACTTCTGGTGTTCGCACACGTCAACAATTATCCAATTCCGTTGATGCACTCATTGCTTAGATTCATGATTCGGGGTTTCAAGATGAGTTTTTCACTCGTGTTTCCTATCTCAAGTTGAACCTGACACTGTTGATCAAGCATTGCAAGATTCTTCTTGGATGGAGGAAATGCAGGAAGAGTTGCGACAATTTCAGAAATTGGGTGTATGGCATCTCGTTGATTTACCCAAGAATTCAAAAGAACCATGCGGAACACGCTGGGTGTTTAAGTGAAAAAAGGACGATCGAGGCATCATTGTTAGAAACAAAGCTCGATTGGTGGTTCAAGGTTTTTCTCAAATCGAAGGGATAGACTTCAATGAAGTTTATGCTCCCGTTGCCAGAATTGAGGCAATTAGAATTTTTCTGGCATTTGCAGCTTACAAGGGATTTAACGTGTATCAGATGGATGTTAAAAGTGCGTTTTTTTTATGGGGAAATTCATGAAGAGGTGTATGTTAAGCAGCCACCTGGTTTTTATGATCCTGACTTTCCTAAGCGGGTATATAAGTTTGTTAAAGCTTTATATGGTCTTCATCAAGCTCCACTGGCTTGGTATGAGACGTTATCTACACACTTGCTTGATAACTGTTTCAAACGAGGGCAAGTTGATTGTACTTTATTATGAAAGAAGATTGGGGAAGATCTACTCGTAGTCTAAGTCTATGTTGATGATATTATTTTTGGAAGCACAAACGACAAGCTGTGTAAAGAGTTTGAGCGTATCATGCAAACTAAATTTGAAATGAGCTCAATGGGAGAGATGAATTTCTTTTTGGGACTTCAAGTGAATCAGTCGGCGAAAGGCATTTTCCTGCATCAGTCAAAATATATTCATGATGTTCTTGCCAGATTCAAAGTTGGAGATGTCCGAATCCCAAATACTCCTATTCATATTAATCATGGGCTTGCACCAGATGAATATGGTGACAGTGTTGATCCAACATTGTATCGAGCCATGATTGGGTCGATTATGTATCTTGCAACTTCTAGACCTAATATTATGTTTGCGGTGTGCATGTGTGCTAGGTACCAGGCAGCTCCCAAGGCTTCTCACTTGCCAACAGTCAAGAGGATCATGGCTTATTTGAAGGGTTGTCCGGATCTTGGCATCTGGTATCTTAATGATAATAAGTTCGAGTATCAGCCTACTCAGACTCGGATTATGGTGGGTGTAAAATCAATTTCAAATCCACTACCGCCGGTTACGAATTTCTAGGGGAGAGGCTCGTATCGTGGCAATGCAAGAAACAAACTTCGGTCGTGACGTCTACTACAGAGGCGGAGTATGGTGCTGCTTCTAGTTGCTGTTCACAGGTTCTGTGGATTCAACAGCGGTTGTGCGATTATGGTTTGAATTTTCTGACCACTCCTATCTTTATCGATAACTCTGCTGCGATATGCCTCAACAAAAACCCCGTTCAACATTAAAAAATTAAGTACATTGACATTCGATACCATTTTATTCGTGACTGCTTTGAGAAAAAGCTAATTGATTTGCAGAAAATCCACACTGATTTTCAAAGGGCTGATTTGTTTACCAAAGCTTTTGATAAAACACGCTTTCAATATCTCTTGCAAATCAATGGTGTTACTTGTTTAAAAGCCACGTAATCTGCTTCGGTTGATCATTTTTGTTTTTGTTTTTTATTTCAATTTTGTTTTTGCTTTTTCGGGGAAAGTTATGGAAACTACAAAAAGATTGTGATTTCTTGTATTTAAAATGAAAAAGCATAAAAAACTGAAAAATGCAAAAAAAAAAAAAATTAAAAATTGAAAATGCAAAAATTAAGAAATGTGATCCAACCTCTGTGAGAAATGATTGTACATCAGAATATGATAATGACCATGGATAAAATAGGAAGAAAGGCTGTAGGTACTTGTCTGTGTTACTATATGTGTTAATCAAATATGATATATGCAAGTATGATATAAAGATAAAGCTAGCCTGAAATCTGTGGTGAAACATGATTCTCGTTTTTGTAGTTCTGATCTTATCTGAAAATACAAAAATAGAATAAGAGAATGTTCTAGTGTATGCATGCTTTATTTTGAAAGATCTAAACTTGTTTGATTTTCTTTATTTTGTCAAACGATCGGACTTTCTCTGCATATCAAAAGATCGACCTGATCGTTGTTCATTTGACGTTCTGCTTTATTTTTCTTGGTGTTTCGTATAATTAATCGGGCATTCTCTACGTATACGGGAGTATCGACCTGATTGCTGTTAAATTATACAATTTCAACTTGTTTTCTCTTTCTTATTTTCTCAAATACTTGGGCTTTCTCTACGTGTCCACAAGACCGACCTGATTGCTAGGTATTTGAGGTTCTGATTTCTTTTTGCATGACACACTATGAACTGCTCGTCTCTGAATTCTATGGTGAATAAAAGAAAAAAATCAAAAATATAATAAGTCTGGTTATCAATTACTTGAATATCTGGGTACCATGATTTCTGTGCTTGATAAAAAAAAATTACCTAATGCATATCAGAAAGCTATAGAAATTCATTTGATTTAGTTGAAACAAACATGAAAATATTGTATTCGTGCACAACTTGACTTGCATGCTTAGTATTCTGAAATTGAAATGAGTGTGGTACATATGTCTAATATGATCTCACGTTGCGATCTTTCTCACAAAAATATAACTTATCACATTTAATCCTGTTTTGTTGATTTGTTACATTTTAGAAAATCTCAAAAAGATTTTAGGTGTGTTTTAGCATAAATTTGAAAAATCAAAAAGATTTTGGTGTGTTTTGATATAAAAAGTTGCTATAATTCAAAAAGATTTTGTTTCTGTGTTATTTTCGATCAATTGATTACGGAAAATGGAAAATTCTTGTTTTCTGAACCATAATCGAAGCGTGAATCAGCTCAACACCATTAAAATGCTCAAAATTGGAAAATTATGTTATTTGGGTGAAAAATGACAAAACTAAAAAGTTTGGGGTTCAAAATGAAAATTTGTGATGGTACGTTGGGCCGGACCATCAGGTGTATAAAAGGGTTCAACTGATACGCAAACCTTTAACCAACGTACCAGTTCCAAACTCACCAGAGCGAAAACCTAACACCCGAACTCGTTTTTTCGTGATTTCTTCTTTGATACTGAACTATTGCTCATGATTCTTGTTGCAACAGGTAATAAATTAATTCCGCACACAACGGTGGTCTTGATTTGTTCAGTGGTTCCATAAATCGCATGATTTTTAGGATTTTAAACTCGGTTTTTTGCAAGTTCTCAATCTTTCTGGTTAACTAGGCATTAGTACCTTAAAATGTGATTTGTTTACATCGGTAAACTCGGGTTATAGTGTAGAATCAAACCTTAGTGACCGATTTCGCGTATCGAGTTGATTTAGGGCTTAATGATCAAAAGACGTTTCGGTCTCTGTTCTACCGCCGTACCAGTTGGTATGCTGGCTCGTACCAACATGGTACGCATGCCTTTGTGGTACGGCGGGTGGCACGTACTAGTTTGGTATGTTTGACCAAGTCTGGTACGGTCAACGATCTTAATTCGAATGGTACGCCCGTACCACCGTGGTACGGATGACCATTTTGGTCCGGTCATTGGTACGCTGCTAGGGTTTTTCACATAGTTAAAAGTTTAAGCGTTTTGAGTCAATCATTTGCGTTTTTGATTATTTCAAACAATTTTAACGTGACTTGCTTTTGTGAATTTTCAGAAATGGCTGTTATGTTACCGTCTAATGACGAGCACAATATTTATGCTTATCTTGGTGCATCTGCTAAGTGAAGACCTCAGTTTGGAGGAACTTTTGGGTTCATGCAATGGTCAAGGATATTCTATGCAGCAACCCACAACTGTACACCATACGAAGACGTTTTGAATACTTTTTGGAATGCGGCTCAAATTGATTGTACTGTTGTGCCACCGGTTATTAGTTCGAGAGTAAATCAGACAGATATTACAATTCCTGAAGATGACGTTCATCGGGTTCTTCAATTTAATGATCAAACTGCTTATCCTATAGAGTTTGACGACGCGTATGGTGTTGAGGTGAATTAAATATGATGGAAATCTGTCAGCAAAGTGGTTTGTTAAGTCAAATTTATGTCCACCGTACAAATATCTGTTACATGTGATTTTCCGATGTTTTGGCAATAGATTGAGAGGTCACGAAGAGTTCGACATGAAGATTCTTTCATTCTTTACAGCCCTGGTCATGAACAGAGAATTCAATTTTTCTGGTTGGGTGTTCGTGTACATGAAAGAAAAATCACAGTGAAACAGAAGAAAAGCTTGATGTATCCATGATTCATTCAGATGATTCTTAATGCTTCGTATCCAAGTCTTCCAAAGAATGAAGCTTTTGCTATGACCTTGAAGCACATGAATCAGGTTTCTGTCAGTAAACTACTAGTTGATCAAAAGTGCAAAGGGACAAACATTGCTCCACCGGTTAAAAGATTGATCGGACACCCTGTAAAGCCAGACTACGTGGCTTCTACAGATGGCGCTCCACGTCATGAAGATAGTTCTGATGATGAACTAGAGTATGATGATAACGATGATCCAAGGGAAGTTGTAGAAAATCAAGCTGCAAATCAAGAACCAAAAAATAAGAACCAATTGTGCAAGAGCAAGTTATTCAAGAACCTGTCCAACAATAACAGCAACAACAACAAGAGCCAATTGTTCAAGAACCAATTAATCAAGATGAGAGGGTTGATCCTATAGCTGTTAATGCCTATGATGGTGACTTAATGGATGATGATGATGCTGATGTTTCTGATAAAGATGATGATGATTTGAGCTCATCTGATACAGACTCAGATTCTGGTGATTATGTGACCATTCTGCATAATACCAGAGGTGTTCAAGTGAAAAAAGGGTTCAAAGTAACATGTTGCTTATCTGAAATCCCAGAACAAAGATACTTCAAAGTATGAACAATCAAGAGATCAGCCTGTGGATTCTGAAACCGACGCTGACCCATTATACAATCCTGCTACGGAAGAATCAGGGTCAAGGGCTGAGGTTACTGGGAAAGGAAAAGCTCCAATGTAAGCTACTGGTAAACATCAAAAGATCGTGTCGAGGCCAAAGATGGTTATTAAACACGGTACCTTTCTTGCTGACTCAAGGAGAGCTTAAATGGGCACCTCACCGAACAAGAAGCATAAGACTTCTGCTGATCAGTCTTCAGTTCCAAAACCAACCACCAGAACCACTGTTGCTAGTACTCCAAGTTCAACAAAACCACCTGCTCCAATTAGAAAAATAATATTCAAAGCTCCTGCAGTTACTACTCCTGCTGCTACAACAACTTCTTTTGATAGTAATTCTGTTGATAATCAGATTGCGTTATTGACGAATCAAGTTACCTTGTTGCAATAGTCAGACCGTCAACGATCAATAGGAATTCAAGACTTAAGAGAAACTGTCAAAGTATTGAAAGACAGAGATATTACTAAAGATCGGGAGATTGGGTGGTTACTACAAATGTCAACAACTCTGGGTGAACAGTGAAGCCTTGTGCTTAAGTCTTTGCCTGCTCAGGGGGAAAATAATGACGTTACTTGAAAGGAGATGGGTTAGAATTCCTGAATGATGATGAAGAGGATCCTGAAGGAGGTGTTGGTGGTGCCTGTACTAGTCAGTTTGGTACGTCGGGTACTTCCACTGCAGCTGGTACTTCTATAGCTGGAACATATCAAGGGGAGAAAGTTGTAGGGGGAGACGGAGCATCTCAAAGAGAGAGAGTTGTAGGAGGAGACGAATATGATATAATTCCAATTTCAAGAAGTGTGATTGAAGAAGGAGAGTTCATTCATGAATATTCAAAAGAATAACTTGCTGCGATTTATGCTTTGAACGTAGAAGAAGTTGATGATGTTCCTCTGGCTGAACCATACAAGGAAAATGATTCATATGATGATATGGAGTTTGAGGAGGAACATGTTGATGTTGAAGACATGACAACTAAAGAATATCCAAATGATCCAAAGATGTATAGAAACTTCACAGATAATGATACTTCGGCTGGATTTAACTTCTTTGGTAAAGATGACGATGAGGAGATTAATGAGGAATTGAAAAAGAAAGAGACTGAGAAACCAACTGAAAAGAATTAGTTTGAAAGTTCCTCTGAAGAACAAGAGAAAAGAAGATTGTTTGATGAGTTGATGAAAGAGCAAAAAGAGCAAACAAAGTACCTTCAGTGAAACATGTCAATCAAAAGCGGTATTTTGACAAAAAAGGTGAAGCTGCTGGGAAGATTATTAGTTGGATGTATGACTCTCAACTTAGATTCTATGCTATTAAGAAAGAGTTCGGGATTATCTATCTGAGGGTGTGCTAAGAGGTTTAATACTATGCCTGTGTGTGATGTAAGGGAGTTGACCAGGAAACCGTTCTTGAATTATGGTCAAAATGCCCTTGCTGAATTCTTCAAAGAAAGATTATACAAAGAATGTCAAGGAAGGTTTAGATTCGTGAAACCTCAAAGGCCAAAGTATGAAAAGCATCCTTCAAAAGTTCATTAAAAAACTGGCAGGGCGTTGTTTGTGTTAAAGTACAAGAAGCCTATACAGTTAAAGAAGATTCCTCTGAAAAAAGTTGGAGCAGATCTCATAAAGACATTGAAATGGTGGTACTATGATGAATGACTAGAGAAGCAGTGATAATGATAAAGGAGAATAACAAGGTTGTGAGGATCTTTGATCCGATGTGGTTGATTAACTTGTCCGAGGCTGACATAGACAAGCTCTATCACAACAATATCTTGTATCACGCTGAAGATGCAGATCAAGCTTTACAATTCCAGAAAGTGATACGTGTGTGTTACGCCTTCGGGATTCATTCTAGAAACAACCGACACCAATTTTGGAAGAATACTGAAGAAAAATCTTCTAGAGACTTGCATAAGACAAGGGGGGTTTGTTAGAGCAAGCTTTTGTGTCTGATGCTAGGTCTTGGTGTGTGTGTCGTTTTTTGTAAATGTATGTAATATGGTTCCAGCGTACCATGGGGCGGACCAGTTGGTATGCGGCTCCGTACCAACTGGTACGTTGATTAAGTTGGTACGCTGGCCAGTAGACTATAAATAGGTCGAAGTCATTTAGAACAGAGGAGAAGAGTGAGCACTGTAAGTTTATGTGTGTGAATTACTTGATGTTGTCTCTCTGGTTTTCTCTCAGTAACTTTGCCTATTGAATCAATCATAGAAACCGTTATTTACCTCGTTGTTCATCGTATCGATTGGGTCATGTAGTAGTAAGATCGGCTGGTGTCTTTTCAATAGCTCATTGGTTATCAAATTTGTAACATGGCACCCAAAAGATCTAAAAAAATAAATGTTAGGTTTCTGTTTCTCCAAAGCTCATATGGTGTTTTGTTTTTCCCATTGAAAATTAAATTTTGTTTTGGACATAACAGGCAGTGTTTACTGCTTTAGCCCAAAAGATCACAGGTAATTTTATAGTCAGCCAACATTGCCCTGGCAGCTTCAATTAAGGTTCTGTTTCTCCCTTCAGCAACTCCATTTTGTTGTGGAGTTCTGGGAGCACTGAACTGCCTGGTTATCCCTTTTTCTTCACAAAATGAATTAAAGACATGATTTTGGAATTCAGTGCCATTGTCAAATCTGATTGTTTTGATTTTAAATTTTGACTGATTTTCTATCTTGACAACAAGTGTTTTCAATAATTCAGCAGTTTCATCTTTTGTTTTTAGAAAGAAAACCAAGTGTATATAGTGAATCATCAATTATTACAAAACAATATGACCTTTTTCTCAAACTCATTACCCTAGTTTGCCCAAATAGATCCATGTGCAACAACTCTAAGGGTTGAGAGATAGAACTTTCAACTTTTGGCTTGAAGGAAGACTTGTGTTGCTTACCCTTGAGGCAAGGCACACAGTGCTCAGAACATGTAAATTGTTTAGCAGGAAGACCCTTGACTAAACCAAGATTGACAATTCTGTTCATGTTCTTGTAGTTCACATGTCCTAGCTTTCTATGCCAAATATTAGACTCGTCAACTGAGCCATTGGATATGAAACAGGCAATGCCACTTGTAAGTGTAGCAACTAACATATCCAATACATACAATCCTTCTTTCCTGGGTGCTCTAAGCAGAATCATTTTCTCATGGATTTTGACTTCAGATTTCAGTATGATTGCCATTTTCTCATTAAACACAACATTTAACCTCTTGTCAAACATTTGTAAGACACCAAGTAGGTTAAAATTTAATATACTAATAAGATTAACTCTATCAAAACTTACTGAACCATTTGTAACTGATGAGCGGTTAAAAAGTACACTTTATTGTATATTAAACACTCCCTCTACACCACCAAATTGTGCATAAAATATATTCATTCAAATAGTTTTGATGTTTAATATATTATGATGTAAATAAGCTTTAAATGATATGATTAAAGTAAAACCGAGCTTAAGTAGTCATATGTTGACAAGTCAAGTTTTATAATTATCTCTTTTAAGAATATTAGTCTATATTTATTTTAAATGAAATTATTAACTAAAAAGAGAAAGTGTATGTTGATCTAAATCTCGTGACATACTTGGAATGAAGATATGATTTTTGTCATTGTTACTTTTGTAGGTTCTCTTAAATGTACAAAATACTAAATAGACTGCCATGACAATGACAACTAATGATGAAGGTTGAATTGAAGATCAAAGGGAATTACAACTTAAAGGAAGTGCTCACGTGGAGCCTAAATAATTATATGGAGCATTGGTCACGTGAGATTAATTGAAGTTCACATTGGGCTCAAATTTAATTTATAATCACGTGGGCTTAGTAATCGCAAATATGTGGGCTGTGAATTTATGATGGTGGATTGAGGGCTCACGGAGTAAAATTAGCAGCACTAAACAACAAAAAAAATATATATATTGAGGGGGGACACATTCGTAAAGCTGACGGCGCCTTTTGGCTCTTTGGAGTTCGCAGAGAGTTCGACAACCCTTGAGGGTTTTTGAGAGGCTATTCGACAGAGAGGGATTGACGTTCAGCAGAAAAAGAAAAAAAGACAGTTGTATAAGGCTAAAATCTCTTGTAGCTATCTTCTATGAATGGTTCATATAGGTTTTACACTTAATTCAGTTTGGTTTATGTATTGGATCTTATTTTATCTGTGATGATAAGCATTTAAATATGATTGATGCATTAGTTAATCTAAATAATATGTGTGTGTTTTGAGTCCTCTTTTTACAATTACGTTCGATTGATGACAAAACCTAGAGCGGGTTGGGTGACTAAAGGGGGTTGAATTGACACTTACAAATTAGGTAATTGACATGGTTTGATGACAAAAACCTGTTTTGATCACTACTTTAACTAATTCCCAGAACTATGTCTATGTGGTTTCCAATTAATAAACTGAATTTTGTGTTAACCTAGAACCTGAAACCTGAAGGGGCTGCCTTATTTTTATTTTTAATCAAATCAAGTTGAATTTTAATTCTAAATTAAGTTTAGTATTAATAATCAAACAAACCTGCAAATCTAACCACATGCTCCTCCTGGATTCGACACCCGACTTACCTTGTCTATAGGTAAAGTTAGGTTAATTTTTGCATGACCCCAACGACAGGTCATCAGTAACATCTCATCTAGCTGAGATGTACCCCTTGTTGTTTCCAAAGACAACTACTCCTCCATTGAATGTTTTTGTGTTTTCTAGGATATTTGTATTTCCAATCATGTGACTGGTGCATCCACTTTCAACGATCCACAGTTGATTTTGATTCTTATTTTTCACCTGCACATGTCACAAACTTATTAGTTTTTGTAAGGGACCCAAGCCTTTGTGGTCTTGGGTCTTCCCAATACATCATTATACTTGTACTCTTTTAGTACTAAAGTATTTAAAATATGTTGCTCAGTGATCAAGTCATCATTCTCAAGGTCTAAATTTTGATAACAACCTTTTTGATGAAATTTCTTACTTCCTATTTTTTATTTTATTTCCAGTGCTTTTCTCTCTCTGAATTCTCTAAACTTCCTCTGTTTGCTTGACTCATTTTTCACAAAATCATTATTTGGAAATTGGTTATAATTTTGGACTCTAGTTATTTCTGGTGAAGCAGCATACTTATGTGATGCAAAGCTGTTTTTGACAAATTTTGCACTTTGAAACAGGACAGAGGAACTTCTGCTTGAACTAGCTACAAACTCATTTTGACTTTTCCTCTTGTAGGGTTTCTTCTTCCTTGACTTTCAAACACCTCATGAGTTTCACTAAACTTCACAGACGGTCTTTGTTTGAAAGCAGTGACAGACCTGAAGTTTTTCTTGTTTTCCGATTGAACTTGAGTTCGAGCGGAGAAATGTTCCGCTTGAACTTCAGCCGGAAATTTGTTTTGATTGAAAACTGAGAAACTTCCATTTCTTTCATTACCAATTAAAACCTGTTTTGAATTTGACTCAAAATGTTTAACTGTATGATTTTTAATAGGTGAAACTTTTCCTGTTAGCTTCTTAGCCAGATTTTGACTTTTCACAGTTTTAGGTTTTACAACTTGGTTTCTATTCAGAGCGTTAAAATAACAAGCAGCAGCTAAGTGACCAATTTTACCACAAACTATACACTATGGGATTCTTGGAGAATCATATGGCTGAGTATATCTAGTGGATTTCTCATTAGTTTCTTGGCTGAAAACAGTTCTACCAACAGTTTGACCCTTGCTAGTTTTAACATTTTCAACATGTTTCCCCCCAACCTTCGACTCTTTAGGTTCATAAAAGATAGGTGGAGGCACTTCAAGCCTTTGTTTCAAAATCTTTGATTGATCAACTGCTGTAGAGGTGCTTGCAGCAGTGATTTCAGTTTTAACAGTTTCATATTTTTCTTTAACAACTGTTTCAGAAGCAGTGTTATTAATAACTAAGCTGACTCTTCTATTAGTTTGTAGGGCAGGAATTGGTTCATTTACAGGTAAATAATCACCTGGTGGTTTAACATAAGTGTAACCAATCCCATTTTTGCCATACATAGCACATTTCCAAAGTTTTTCAGCCTTTTCATTTGCTTTTTGGAATTTGTCACAGGTAAATTGAGCTTCAGTTAGCTTTACCTCAAGAGCACCCACATCTGCCTTAGCATGTTGGGTCTCCTTCCTTGAGGCATTTAGCTTGGAGATTATATCATCAATCTGAGTTTCTAGATTTGAGTTTGTTTGTTTAAGTTTCTCAATTTCTTCATTTAAAGCAGTTACTTTAGAAATGTATGAAATTTTTGTCTTCCTAAAGCAGTCTTTTAAATCTTTGAGGTTTGAAACTTCTTCTATTAACTCAAAATTGTGATTCCTGTATCTTTCCACTTGTTCAATGCAAGCAGGAGAGCACAGGTGTGTTAACACTTTCTCAGGAATAGGTTTTACATGAGATGATGAGTCTTCCTTGGCCATGAGTGCATGATTGATTGGCTCAAATTCTGCAATAACATCTTCCAATTCAACAAACTCTGTTTGGTTTGCCACAACTGCAGTTGAGTTACTGTTGTTTCCACTTCCGCTTGGTTTTGGCGGTGTTGGTTGTGTGTTTGAGGAACCATTGGTGTTATTGTTCTTGTAGCTGTTGTTGTTGTGATGATTGCTTCCTTGACTCTTCACATGAGTTTGATTATGATATTAACCTTCCTCTCTTGGACTTGAACAGTCTCTTGCGAAATGACCTAATTGGTGACAGTTATAACACTTGACCTTGCTTTTGTCAAGACCACTAGGTTCATTTTTGGCTCCTTTGTAAGTTCTCCCAGTTTGTTTATAGAAACGTTGAGCTCTTACTGAGACCATTGAAAGTTATGTCATAATGTCCATCTCTTCCAAGTCATCTACTCCAATAACTCAAGATCTTCACGTGTGAAATTGGAGTGTGAGTCAGAAACTACAAAAGCATGATGGTTGTTTCAAAGTTATGAGGGTTTTCAAAGTTATGAGACACAGTTTCAGAAAAATTTGAGTTTATGCTTCTTTGAGTTTGAAATTCAGTGGTTACAAGAGAAGTGGATTGAGGCTGAGTTGGTTCAGATACTAAGTTTTGTTTAAGGTTAATTTCCATCTCATGGGCACATAAAATACCATGGAGTTCACTCAGTTTCATTTTCTTTAGGTTTTTGTACTCTCTTATGCTTACTGAATAAACAATCCACATAGAAGGTAGTGACCTAAGAAACTTTTGGTTAACATCAGACTGTTCCAGAGTTACACCAGCTCTTTGAAACTCATCAAGTAGAGAAAGAAATCGAAGGTACTGGTTGGTCATGGTTTCACCAGATTTGCAACTGAAATTTTCGTATTTTTGTTTCAAAATGTCCTTTTTATTTTCTTTTACCTCACTTGTTCCTTCATACATCTCATTAAGAGTATTCCACAGTTCAAAAGCCGTTTTGTACCCCTTAAAACCAATTAAAATGGAGTTAGGTTGTGCAGCTTGCAAGGTCCAGTAGGCCTTGAAGTTCAGCTCAAGTTTTTTATGGTCTATGTCGGTAAAATTTTCAAGTGGTTTTGGAATACGAACTTCTTCATCATCTGCTGCTAGAACACTTACAACAATGGGACCTTCAGTCATAGATTTCCAAATACGGTGATCTAAGCTCGAACAAACCCTTCCATACGAAGCTTCCAGGTGTCGAAGTCCTCAGGTGTAACATCCGTTTGTTTTAAAAACTCGAAAACTCGACCCACATGAAGATCCAATATTTAAACCCAATTCTCAACACCATAAATGGTAGATTACTCTCTTCCATATGATAGTACACTGTCTTATTACTCTCTTCCATATGATAGTACTCACTTTCTTAGTTTAATTAGTTTAGTTTAGGTTCTTAGTTAGGTGCTTTAGGCTCGTTTAGGTAGCCTTGCTAAGGCTTGTTCTTAGAACGCCTAGCATTGTTAAGGCTTGTCCTTTGGACGGCCTAGCTTTGCAAAGGCACGTCATTAGGACGTGTTGCCTTGCTTAGGTCGATTTAGGCTTACTGTAGCCCTTGTAGAGGCTCGTTAGACCCAACGAGTCTAAACTATCATGTCTAATTTCATCTATATTCTTCTAATCGAAAAGTCAATGTTTTTATGCATGAAAAGATTGGGGATTAAGGTTTGTTCTTCACAATCCTGCATCTGTAGGATTGTCTTCAAGCCAGTCTACGTTATATGCCTCAATGATAACTTTGGTGGTTTTGTTGAAGACACGATAAGCACTATTTGCCGAATAACCCACAAAATAACACTCATCAGCCTTAGCTTCGAATTTCCCCACATCGGACTGAATCAGAACCGTGCATGGACACCCGAATGTCTTGAAATATCCCACCGTTGGCTTCTCTTTATAAACAATCTCATACGGAGTCTTCTCATGACGCTTGTTTAAAAGAACACGATTTTGTACGTAATAAGTCGTGTTGACCGCTTCAGCCCAGAAGAAGATTGGCAATTTAGCTTCACACATCATTGTCCTTGCTGCTTCAATGAGTGTCCTGTTTCTTCTCTCAGCGACTCCATTCTGTTGTGGAGTGTAGGGTGCACTGAACTGTCTCTCTATCCCCTTCTCTCCACAGAACATATTTAACTCAGCAATTTTAGATTATGTTCCGTTGTCTGTTCTAATAGCCTTGACCTTCTCGTTCAGCTGATTCTCTATAAGCGTGACAAACTGTTTCACTAAGATCGGAGTTTCATACTTGTTTGATAAAAAGAAGACCCAAGTGAATCGTGAGTAGTCATCCACAATCACGAGACAGTAAGAGAATTTGCTGATGCTTTGTACTTGCATTGGCCCAAATAAATCCATGTGAAGAAGTTGTAACACGGATGACATTGAATTTGCTATCTTCGGACGGTGCGGCAACTTGTGCTGCTTCCCCTTCGCACAAGCCACACATTTTTCTACAGTAGAGAAATATTTTATAGGCAGCTTTCTGACATGTTCTCCCTTTGCAAGCTTGGTCAAATTCTTCATGTTAGCATGCCCCAGACGCCTATGCCATAATAGAGCTAAGTTCTCATTTTGTTTGGATATGAGACAGGCTTCTTCTGAAGTTGGAGGTTGACCCATATTAAGCTGATAAGAATTTGCTCTTCTCGGAGTACGCATCAAGATGCACTCCTCTGGCTTGAGTATGATGCATTCTTTGCGGTTGTACAAGACAGAATATTCCCTATCACAAATTTGTGACACACTGAGCAAACTATGAGATAATTCCTCCACATAGTGCACATCAGAGAATGTTAAACTTCCACTTCTCACTATTCCTTTCTTGCTTATTCTTCCACCTACACCACCTGCAAATGATACACCTCCCCCATTGAAGTCTTCCACATCTTCCAAAAGGGATAAGTCTCCAGTCATATGTCGGGAGCAACCGCTATCAACGTACCAGAGATTGTTGATAGATCTTCTTGGTTGTCCCTACACAAATCAGAGATCAGTGAGATTTAGGTACACAGGCCATAACAGATCTGGGCACACCTTTGGAATCAATGTAATTAACTAATTGGAGGGTCATTTCTGGCTTTGATTCAGGTACATTCACATTTTGAACGTTGACTTTTGGTTTCCAGGTGGTGTTTTTCTGTGGTCTCAACACATTTGGTGAGTTCTTGACTGACACAGGTTTCTTTTGCGGTGATGTGGCCTTTTTACCAGATGGCTTTTTAACAGGTGTCCACTCAAGTTTCAGTTTTGTGTAAACAAGTTGTTTTGTTTGAGTGACATCTTTTTGTTTTAAAACCTGTTGCTCAACCTTTGCTTTGCCATTAGGTTTATTAACTCTTTTGACTTTAGCCATTTGTTTCTCAACAAATTCTGGTTTTATCTTATCATTTCTTTTGTAAACTCCTTTAGATACATAAGTGGGTTTTGGAGTTTTGGCCACATTCCATTTTTTCAACAACAGGCTTTGTCACTGGTGCCTTTGTGTTTGAAACCTTAGACTGTTGAGTCTTCATTGGTTCCAAACACTGCTTCCCCTGAGACAAAGCTTGTTGCTTTTGCTTTTGCTTTTCTCCTGTCATCATTTTCTCCAACATACTAGTCCGTGGGTTTTGCGGATAGTATGGTTGAAATGGTCTATTCACACAATTAACAGCAAAGTGTCCTGGTTTTCCACATTAAAAGCAGTTCATGAGTCTAGGCCCATTGACATGACTACAGAGGTATGAACGTCTTGGGTAAGACGACTTCCACTCTGGCTTATCATCCCATTTGTGTATAACATGTTTTGTGGCTTTTTCTGGTTGTGTGATTAAACAAAATTGTTCTGATTTAGTCTTGTTTGTTCTATTGAAAGTCGACACAACCTGGGGATAAGCAACAAAATCTTTGGGCTTAGTCTCACGACCAACTTTAGTGTTAGGCACGCAGATTTTAAAACCATTAACTTTTTCATTGGAATTAGAAAGATGTTTTGATAACAAAGGTACAACTAATTGTTTTGACTTGGACGTATTAAGTTCTGACACAGAAGCCAGAACATCGTCCTTGGGTAAATCAGACATTAAACTACTAGACACATGACATTCATTGACTTTCAAACATTCAACATCCTCCCTAGACACATCTTCAATACCTACTTCATATGCACATGAAACAAATCCATCAGCAGGTTCAACACTATTGTGTAATAACTCCCGGGACGGACCCGATTTACTTGTGGATGCCATTGTTTCGTTCTGATTACCCAACCCATAGATCATGTGTTTCTCATTTTCAAATTCCTGATCAGTCATAGGTGTCACTCCTAATAGAACACTATCTAAGGGAGGTCCTATCTCATGTGTTCCTATTTTAGATCTATCAGCCTGATCCTCCTCAAAGATTATTCCTATTATGTCTCTAGTCTTATCTTGAGGAACATCATTCTTGTTTTTGTCTGTGAAGCTAATTCCTATTCCACCTTTGTCCTTACCCATTCTACCACAGTTATGCAGGTGTTCAAAGACTTACTGGCCTCTAGCATTCTTTTGCTTCTCAAATGGTTCACATCAAGTTTTACTTGCAACTCATTGTTCTTATGCTTAAGTTCATCTATCTGCTTACTCAGTTCAGCTATTTCTAACTTAGCATTGTCATACAACAGAGTTTTCTCAGTAGCAAGTTTTTGATATTTCACAATGTCTAGTTTTTGAGCTTTTACCTTCTCCTCATTCTTTTGACATCTACCCTTAAAAGAACTCCTCTCGCATTTTATCTCAAATAATTATATCTGATAATTTTTACAAATTTGCCTAAGTCCAGGAATTATACGAGCACAAGTGGGATCAGGACATACCTTGATGTTATCAACCTCAGCAGCAAAGGCTTCCTTGTCTTCCATCGGAATCTCTTCAGGTTTCTCATCAGTTACAACAAATGCATGCTCTTCCTCATCATCCCTTTCCATAGCAGCAACCATTGCATGTGACAGGCTAAACTCTTTTAACTGAGGAGTCCAGTCATATACACCTCCTTCCTGCAAAACCAAAGCACTTGACTCTGCCTTTCCTTTGCTATCACCTGCTTTCCTTTCTTATGTTCTTTCTCTCCTCGGCTTGGTGCACTCTCTTGCGAAATGTCCGCACTCGTCACAGTTGTAGCACCTCAGCTTGCTCTTGTCGAACCCCATCCTGATCTTATCTTGGTCCTTCCATACATTTCTCCCAGTCTTTGCCATGAACTTCTTTGCTCTGAAAACAGCCATTGCCATCTGCCAAGAAACATCCGACATCTCCACATCTTCTGGATTTATCTGGTTTAGCTCCCCCGACAGCATCTCAGTAGGCACTAAAGTTCCTGCCATAAGAGCATGATAGATGTTCATAAATCCCATTCCGAGGGAAAAGTTAGGATCATTTGTAGCATCAGGGTTGACACCTCCTTCTACACTTGATTGAGGTTGTGCCACAAAAGCAGTTGACTTTGTGACAGAGCTCGGTCCACTCACAGTTGACTTTCCATCTTGCTTAGAATCCATTTCTTCTGACAGCAGTGCTTGGTTCAATTTTCCCGCTAAACTAAGGGAGCTTATATGGTTCAATTCTCTCTGCTTGTCATCAATAAGTT
This sequence comes from Deinandra increscens subsp. villosa, assembly GCA_039602395.1. Taxonomy (NCBI): domain Eukaryota; kingdom Viridiplantae; phylum Streptophyta; class Magnoliopsida; order Asterales; family Asteraceae; genus Deinandra; species Deinandra increscens. The sequence goes on along the minus strand of JBCNJP010000025.1, from coordinate 3,640,961 downwards.
TTGACTTCAGTTTGCTGATCATCTCATCAAGAGATAGCTCACTCAGCTTGTTGTTGTCCTTAATGATGGAGATGTTGGTATTCCAGGATTTGGGCAAGCTATTCAGCAGTTTCAGATTCTTATCTTCCAGATCTGGTTCAACATTGTAGCTTGACATTTCTGCCATCAAAGACACGAACCTTTGCACCTGTGCTTCAAAGGATTATCCTTGAATGTGGTTGAAGAGATTGAATTTCTGTTTCAGCATTTGCTTACGGCTTGCTTTTATGTCTGGATTTCCTTCATATGCAACTACCAAAGCATTCCAGAGTTGCTTTGCAGTCTTGCAGTGCTTAAAACCTTGTGCAATATATGGTGTTAGTGCCATAGTCATAATAGCAAATGCTCTCTCAGCTTTGTTGCATCTTTCCCAATCATCATCATCAAACTCGTCTTCCTTTTTAGCCTTCCCCGCATTAACTCCTTCTGCGTGTGTAGGCGTGTATGGCCCATGCATTACTGCTCTCCATAGTCTTAGATCAACACTCTTCAAGTGATTTTCAAACCTATATTTCCACTCCAGAAAATTATCCGCCGATGTGAGTCTTGGTGGACGAGTGATGGATCCAATCTTAAAATCCAACTTCTGATACATACTTGGTTCGAAATCCATAACGCAAGCTTAGGAAAACTTAAATCTAAAGTACAAATGTCCAAAGAGAGAGATTACGATCGTAAACACCTGATTACGATCACAGCCAAGTCGTAAACACCTGATTACGATAACAAATAACTCCGGATTGTATACTCAAGTCGTAAACACTGATTACGATCGATGATTCCGGCAAAGAAAAGTCGTAAACACATGATTCCGATCAGAAAATGTCGTAAACACTAACTTCCGGATCGTAAACACTTAAAAATCGCAGCTTGAACTCGTAAACCCGTTTCCGATGAAGAACTTCAAGAACTTGCAGTCGTAAACACCCAATACAACCCAGAAAAATGTCGTAAACACACAAACCCAGCTGCAAATCAATCGTAAACTCGAAGAACACCTTCAAATCTTCAAAAACTCGAACCTTTTTCCAGAAAACCTCGAATCCAATACCGTGAGAGCCTCGAATCAGTGATTCTTAGCTCTGATACCAATTGTAGGTCCAGAAAATCTACCAAGTCACAATATTGAAGTCACCAACAAGTGCGGAATCCTCGTAAGTGATTGATTCGAGAAGAAAGTAGATGAAAGAGATTTGATAAACAATAAAGATCAAATCTTGAATGAAACACAAACTTTCTTGAGCAAATTGAGACTGATCGTAAACACAAGATAGAGAGAAATCGGAATCCCAAAAGCTTGTTTAATCATAAACACAAGGGTTTATATACTACCCATTACAAAGCCCTAGAATCTAATCATAAACTCAAAATAACCGGCCCACATGGCCCAAATCGTAATCACCTAGCCCAATACACAAGCCCATAAATCTAATGTTCATGCATTTACATAGAGCCCAACAGCTTGGATGAATAAAGCCCTTATCTAGCAACTCTTGCAGTTGGCTAGATAATTATTGCATATTAGACGGTGCCAGTCGGTAAGGGGACCTGGCAACGGGGCGGCTCCGGGTGTTAGGTCGATGCGAGACTCTACCTATCGTGCTGGGGGTAAGCCTGGCAAGTCTTCTGGAAAGACTTTCAGGTATTTGCAGACAATGAGAACGTCTTTGATACGCTTCTGTTCCGGTTTCTTCTTAGTGACATGAGCTAGAATGGCATGGCATCCTTTGTGGAGGAATTTCTATGCCTTCATACAAGATGTGATATTTAGCTTGGCTCCACTCTTTTCGCCTTGCACGTTCAGAGTGTTGCCATCTGCTATCGGCACTCAAACCATTTTCTCATGACACACAATTTCTGCATGGTTCTTTGCTAACCAATCCATTTCAATAACTACATTGAAACTTCCTAAATCAACGGGCATTGATTCAATGCTGAAATAATGGTCAGCGGGTAGTCGGGGTAGATTACTCTGGTCTCTATCAAATATCCATTCGCTAATTTTATTGCAAATTTAGCATCTAGGGCAACAGGGGTGATTTCAAGTAATTAACTAAAATCGGTAGACACAAGCTTCTGTCGGCACCAGTACCGAATAAAGCAGAGGTATAATGGCTATCTAGTAGAAACGTACCCATCACCGTGTTTGGGGTCACGACGGGCGTCTCCGGCGTTGATCACGAAAGTTCTTCCTCTAGCATGGTTAGCATCTTGATTCTTCGCCTTCTTGCATTCCTTTGTAATGGCTCATTTCCTCACAACCGTAGCAAGTGCGATTTGGGCAATCGCGTGCTACATGTATTCTAACCTTGTAGATGTTAAAGTAGACATTACCACAATCGAGATTATGGTGTAGGTTGCATTAGGAGCATAGGGGTGCTGTACCGGTGTAACCGGTCCTTCGGACAGGGTGAACAGCTCACGGAACCTCTAAAAGGTATAGGCTTTAATTCATAAAGTCCTTTTATGAACATTCACGAGGGCTTACAATGTTAGGTTAAAACATTGAACACAATTTGGTGAAATTGTGGTCTGGTGTTTTCTAACTTTGGTTAATTCGTTCTTACTGCGTGCCCCATTGTCCGCTTGACGTTGGGTTGCAGTAGCAGTGACGGTTTCAGCAATGCGTTGAGCAATCAGTTCCTCGATTTCAGCAGCGCTCAAGGGCGGAGGAGGTGAAGCGTTTCTGGTGGTTCGGCGTCTAGGCGGCATACTTTCGCTTTAAGTTATCAATGTCAACATAAAGGAAAGTCTAGATTATGTGTGACTGGGGTTATTACATGCGCGAGAATAACTGCCACGGCATACATCCATGATACCCAAAACATGACGCGCACAGGCACGACCAAGAGACATGAAGCAGAGGGGAACAATCATACACGAATAAATAACATGATATAATGACAACAACAGTAATGACATCGATCCTAGACATGAAAATCATAATTATATTCAGAATACTAGTTTCCATTACCATCATATTAACTGGTAAAATATATGTTAGTCAAAAGAGGATAAATCTTTATCTTGGGCTTGCAGTCTCGTCGCAACAAAATATGTAAATATTTTTCATTGCCAAAAGGAGGGATCAAAAGTCTAGATTCTTAGTCAAGCTATCTGGGGCGGTGGCAGTCCAGAGGGCATACTTAAGGTGGTGAGGATCTGAGCAGTGAGGTTCGTGTAACTGAACACTCGCCCAGGGAATTCCTCCAGGTAAGCGACACTCGTCTGTAGGGACTATTTGGCCAACCGCAGATCGGTGTTGGCCATGTTAACACAACTCATGTGAGCGTGTAGTGACTCCATAGTACCTAGTATGGCAGTCTGGTGATGCTCCACGGTGGCTAGACGAGTCTCTAGTGTCGTCAGGTAGGTCTACGTGGGGAGTCTAGTGATCTCATCGTTGATCACTCCTAAGGATTGCTCGTGACATCTCAGGCATGTCACCAGTAGCAGTGGCCGCACCAACAGTGGCAGCGGTGGGAATCGGGTGGTCCGATGAGTCGTCTGAGAGACAGGGTCACAATGGTTTCAGAAAACTCAATGGAAATGAGGAATGTCGGACTATACTGACGGTGAGAATGTCCTGCACTAGGCTGGACAGTTCATGGTCCTCAGAGGAATGTGTGTACTCAGGCACGACTGTGTCTTTTCCAGAGGAATCAGATATGCAGATGACCTCTTTGGAAGTCATCTCTGCGATAGTATTCCAGGAGAGAACATAGTTGGTAATATGATAACAGCGTCTAGAATAAAAGGTATTAATGCACCAGTTTGTAGTAATAAGAACTCGAATATGTAACGCATAAGTTAACGTAACCAATATGATAAGGAATTGGTCTTGCGTGCAAACGGTAGCTTCAGAGCGGGTTATAGTCCTGGTTTGGTTTTTGTTTATTTTTTTAACCTAGTTCGCTATAACCACGGCTCTGATACCAATCTGTCACACCCGGGTCAATGGATTGGGTGTGAGCGAGACGGAATCATAGTCGCAGATATACAGAATAACTTCTACTAAATTCAAACGTCATTAAGACATATTACCATTCATGTTGCAGCAGAAAGTCGTGGTGAAATGATATTGTCTTACATTTGAATAAAAGTCTTAGTTTGATATTGAAATCATAAAACAGTTTATTTAAGATAGGTCGGGACTACGACTCCGGTAAAGCAGGGTCGAAAGTTACAGTGAAGCCCTATTTGCACGTCTTCCATGATAAGCTTAGATACCTGAGAAATCATGAGTTTAAAAGGTCAACATAAAGTTGGTGAGGTTCACAGGTTTATGATCCTATGATATGTTTGTAAAAACAGTTCACAGTATGTTGGTAAAACAGTTTACGGTATACTTAGATGTTACGTTGGTTTACTGTCGTGGTTGTAAGACCTCACATGAACCTCAAATTCGTATACTAACGGATTACCCACTCATGGCATTCTATCCCAAGAATACCGAACAGGCTAGAATAACTGACGTGTACCCCTTGACAATATACAAAGTCGGGATTGGAGCTACCAATCTGGGCAGGGTTGTCAACCCAAATAGATCTATTCACTAGTTATCGTTTCGAGCAGAACTAATCGAATTCAATTAATAGTGGGATTTCAATTGTACTAACGTTTATAATGATAAAGTACCAGTTGTTTGGGATACGGAATGGAACATGTAGTCATACGGCTAACAGGTAAACCATAACATTAAGTAAAAAGCATTTTATCAGTTCATGATTTCTCCCCCATAAGTGTAAAACAGCTATAAAGAAAAGGGGCCGTGAAAGTCACTTGATTCAGCGGAAATGATGAATTGCCGAGTGGCAACTAGCAAGTAAAGTCCTAATAAAACATAAGACAACATGCATAAGGGTCCACATAATCATTTGAGTAACGAACGTTACCCAAATGATACCGGTCAAGTCTTGACGTATAATCCCGTTTGTAGCGTTTGAAAACCCGTTAGTTAATCAGTTTAAAACCAGTAAATGCTAATGTACACGTATGATGGCAGTTATGTAAATTGAATACATGTAATGAGCATGTGATCACGTATCATGAATGCCAGTTCAATCAAGTCTTGAACATTGTGTTAAATAATAATATTTATTATTATTTTTACTTCGCTCGATCGATTGAATAAATAATCGCTTTGAGTTATAATATATATAACTAGGGTTCATAATTATTATCGAAATAATTATTCTAACTTGCCGGAATAATCTATTAAATTATTACAAGTTAAAGATATAATGATTAAACACAAGTAGGTTAATATTAAAGCTTATTTCAATATTAAACTCATGTTTTGAAAATTAGGGTTTTGAAAATTAGGGTTTTGAGTTAATGTAAATATAATTATTATTAAAATAATTATATCAACAAACCAAAATGATTTTAACTCAAATTAGGGTTTCTAAAATTCATAAGCATAATTATTTGTTGAAAATAATTATTTATGATTCATTACGTCGTAAAACATTTTTAAATCGTTTAAAGATTTCGTTTTAATTCCAAACGTTTAAAAATAAACATTTGATCCGGTTAAAACATTTTGATTATTTTGATTTATTTAAAATAATCAAAATGATTCAAATATGTTTTTCATAATTTCTATAAGTCTTTTGATTTTATTTTTATAAAATCATTTTTAATTAAATTTATTTATTAAATAAAGCTAGGGTTTTAAATTAAAGACTTTTTATAGAAAATTTCCAACATAATACAGTTTCTACTTTTTGTATAAATCTAAGATTTTATATTTTTTATGTCAAGTGACATAAATGTGCTCTTTTCTCATTTTTGATATAAAAATATATTTGTATATATTTTTATCCATTTTGTTTTTCTATAAAATCCAAACAAGCATTTTAAGTCTTGTTTTATTAGAAATTATATTTTTATAAAATGTGACCATTTTATAAATAAATTCCTATGGTGAGATTTTTATGGCTTAATTTATCCAAGTAATTTTATAAATTACTAAATTGATATTTAACCATAATAAATTCATTTAAATGTTTTAAGCTATGATTTTATGTCCAAAGATTTAGTAAACACATCCTAAAATCCATATTAGTCCCAATGTGTCACTAACACCCTTTTTAGTCCATGATAATTGTTATTAGCATATATTAATCCGTAAACGAGATGATTAACAATTGACATCACAATTAACAATTCTAATCATTTATAACATGTAACACATGATAATATCAACATATAACCATGCAAATATATATATATATATATAAACCTCATAAAATCACTAAATGATTTAATTGAACCCTTAAGTTTATAACATAAACTTTAGATTTAAAACACCACATAAACTCATTTTCAAACCTTATATTCTTCAAGTTTTTAAATGATCGGTTGTCAAGACGTTACGGTTCATTTGGGACGTTAATAACGTATTAAAAACATAGACGATAACGGTTAAAAAGACTCACAACGGTGAGGAGTTTAAACCGAGAAGGAAACGAGAAAGGCGGTGGCGTGGTGGCGGGTCTCGGCTGCACAGCAGCGACAGCCCGGTGACGGCAACAACAGTCCCGGCAGGTGGCAGTAGCAGCGACAGAATAACAACAGTTCAGGCAGTTTGCGGTGGTGGTGATGGCAGCTGCTAGCGGCGGTGGTGGGGGCTGTCTGGCCAGAAAAAGAAAGGAGAAAGGAAGGAGGTGACGGGGGTGGTTGTGGGCTGTCGAGAAGGAGGAACAAGGAGGAGATGGGTGGTCGCTTGGTGGTTCACGGCGGCACAACAACTGCGGACAACAGCACCATTTCGCGGTGGCGGGTGCAGCAAAACAGCGGCGGCAGCAGTACAGCAGTTGTAGCAGCAAGGTGGCCGGTGTTTCATGGCTGCACAGTAGCAGCAGGTCGGGGTGGTAGTAACTCCACGGCAGTGGCAGCAGGGTGGCGGTGGTCTGGGTTGTTTCACCGGAAATAAAACGGGAGGGACAAGGTGGCGGTTCTTTGGTGGTGGTTTATGGGGGTTACAGTGGTGGCAGTTAAGGGAGGTGGTGCTGGTACAGCAGCAATAACAACAGCGAGAGTGGCGGTGGTTGGTGTTACCTCACCGGAAAAAAAAAGTGAGAAGGGAGGGATAAGGTTGTAGATTGTTCTTGTTTGTTCGATCGAAGTAAAAAAAAGAAAAGGTGGTGCTGCTTGCTAGCCTGCTTGGGTTTACCGGACAAACAAAAACATGAAGTAGATGGTGGTGTGTGGTCGGTTGTTGTTGTTTTCCGACAGAACCCAAAGAAACGAGAGGGAGGTGCTTGTTATCTCTTGTGGTAGAAGGAGAATGAGTGAGGTTGAGTGTTTTAAAAGTTGGTAGGTTGAGTTGGTGGTGATTGGAGTGGACAAGTCCTTCAATCACTATTAGGGAATGATGATATATGCTTAGGTTAGTGATAGGAGAAGGATGTGGCTCATAGAATCATCACACTTTTATAAAAATGGTGACAAGTACATATATATATTAACCAATGTGTAGGTGACTATTTTTATAAAACTTGTCATGTTTTATAAAATAGATTATGCATTGTAGGAGTTTTATAAATTAATGCCATAACTTTTATAATCTCTAAAGTATAAAGACTATAAGAGATGGTGATAAATTTTTATAAAAATAATAAGTGGTAATCAACTCTTATAAAAATTATTGTAAAGTTGACAGGCCAAAATTATAAAATAAATCCATTGGGTTTTGGACTTTATATTGGGCCAAATCATTTAAAAGAAAATGAAATTGGGTAGGTCCGTCGGTTATGGGCCGTACGGGCCCAAACGGGGCGCCGGTTCGAGGCCGGGCCCGTTGTGTGTCGGATAGGTTTTCGGATTGTCACGATTAGTCAGAGTATTAAGTTTAAGTAATGGGTCAAGGTTTCGGGCTCGGTTTTATTGTTTTAGGCTTATCGGGCCTATTGGGCCAAGTCGGGCCCAATTGGTTAACGCTTGAGGTTTGGCTTAAGTCTTGACAACGATTTTGGTTTGTGATGTTTGTATTTCATAAAACAATTGTTAAAGTCAGTTATAACAGTTTTTCAGAAATCAGTTATAGTTTTCAGTTTTTCGAACGGGTTACGGTCAAAGTTTTCACTTTTTTTTTCTTTTTTCAGTTCGTAACAGTTGTAAGCTCGACCGTCCAGATCGTTTGAAACCGAATAGTTTTAAACATATGATCACTTATCAGGTTCCCGTGTCTGTTATATAAACGCACGACACCAGTTCCAGTTCCAGATAAAATATAAAAATTCATTTTATATTTAACAAGATGTTTCGATCGGCGCTTCGCGCCCGATGTGGTTGGATGGCAAGTCGTTGGAGCACAGATTTGAATTTCCAGCCATTTCCATGGAATTGCTGCTTTGTAATGGCCTTGAGTTACTTAATTAAAACACATGATAAATGAATAAACGTCGGAGCACCGCTTGAATTTCCAGCCATTTTTGGTAAATGGAATGATACTTTGATCATTTTATAGAGTTCATACGGTAAATGGACTGCATTCAACATAACGGAACCTGATATCTGCACATAATTGCCTTAAAACCATCTGTATCATTTAAACACAACTACAATCAATCAAAGTAGACTGGAGAGTTTCCTAGTGTTCTAGATCTACCAATCAATAATATAATAAAACTACATAGTTGGAAACACTAATAAAATGGCAAAAAATTAATTACCCATTTACTTCAGCTAAGAAGAATCTTCATTAATCCATACATCAATCAAATAAATCAATTAGTCATCAATAGTACACACATATAAACAAATGTATATCTTAAAAATAATCCTTTTAACCCAAGGCAAAAGACTGTTTGTCTATGTAATTCTTAAATTTGTTCAAACCCCCTTGCATTTTCTAGCAATTTAGAGCAAAGGGACCTACTCAACTTTTTACTATATGAGCAAAAGAGAATGAGTTTTTTTTTTCCTTTGAAAACTAACCCTTACCAAGTCTTTCCTAATTTGTAGTTCCCTCCGCCCCTCAAATTCAGACAAAAATTAAAACTGTCATAAGCATGTATCCTAAGATTGCAAATAAAAGTTCAGTAGTCCTATCCACATAGGTGTACGTGCAATTATTGGTAAACAAATATATAAACAGAATAATAATGAACTGATTCAATGATAAAAGTAGAGTTACTAATCAAAAGAGAGTTGTTGGTTGCCTAAAATAGTGTTCAAAGATAAAATATTAAGCTAAGAGGCCCAAAAAATGCTACATACCTTAAAAACCATGTGTGGCTCCTTTGTCCCTATGGGAAAGAGACCAAATAACCCTCACCTCAGTTGCTATTGTGGTGGAACCGAATTTAACATACAACACTTGACTTGTTAGAAAATCCAATTGTAAGGATGATGGTATCTACAATAATTAGTGATCAGCTGAATATAACTTAAATCTCCATAGCACATGACAAATATACATGTTTTGAAAAAGTTAGAAAGTAAAGACACTATTAAGTAATCTTATAAACCAAAAAAGAAGATACATTTACATGTCATTAAAAGATACAAACCAACTTATGCAGAGTACTTATATATTTTTATATGTGCTTCAGAAAGCCTCCATATGTTTATCCTTACTTTAACTATTATATCTTCAAATGATTCAAAAGAAACTTAGGATTCGCTGCAATATCAAACATTTAAAATAATAACATGTAGCTGAACTAACAAAGTAGAAGGCTTAACAAAATTACCTAAGGAGTAGATATGTTCCAAAGTCCTCTAACAGACCGGACACCTTTAAGTTGCAAGAAAAAAAAAGGATCACTTCAGAGCTCAAAAAAATATATTACTAATGGAAAAACCTTAAACATTCCACTATAGAATCAGAAATAAGATTTCAATAGCTAAACTAATACTAACAGGAGCTTCAAAAGCTAATACAAAACTATATAATAAAAACATATAAATACGGGTCAGCAAAAATCATACCTGCTCAAGAACAAAACGCAGAAAGAGCACCGGAAAATTCAAATGGATTGCAAGAACGAAATATGTCCCACGAAATAAATAGGCAGGTGAAACATAGCACCTGTACTAAAATAAAGCTAAAGTTAACATGTTTAAACCACTATCAAATTATCCAATTTTTAAATTAAGAAACCAGTACTACAGGCTCATAAAGGGATTGTGCACCACTTTGACCCGACTGCCCGATTATAGAGTTAAGTGTTCAAGGTCTTAAAAAAAAGACTAACCATCTTTGAGTAACCAACATTAAAAGGAATAACAAACCAGAGAAATAAAACATTGAAATTGTCCACTATATTATCATACATACAACATAAATTGAAAAAAGTAAAAACGTAGGCAAATTACAACAGAAATCGAAAAAAGTAAAACATTATTAAACAAATTTACCTTCACGCATGAGAGGGGAAGATCTGTGTACTTGAATACCATCTGTATTACCCAAAATTAATGCACAGAAAGCTTCTAAATTAAAATCTGTAAAAAAAAGATCGGGTGAGATTGCTTCATGACATCCATCGATTTCATCAGATTAGTGACATCCATCAACTTTATAAATCGAAGCAAATTATAACCAAAAGCATCGTAAATGTAGGCAACAAAACCATACAGAAGCCGAGATTGCCAAAATCAAACAATGAAACCATAGGCAAACCATAAATCAAGCCAACAAAGGCATCTACGAAACCACCAAAGTACAAATCCCATCGATTTCACATTTTCACAGATCAAGTGTCTTCACAAACAAAATATACAGAAAGGGTAACTAACCATCGCGCTTTAACAGCCAGAGGAAGCATGAGATGCAACTTCAACGCCCTAGGCGGAGCAACAACACAGAAATCTAACTACTATCTAAGACCAACCACGTAGATCGAACAACAAAACTAACAAACACTAAATCCGATCGATTTCACAAATCAAGTATGTTAAATATGCACATAGAGTAACTAACCATCGGCGCCTCAACGCGGAGCAGCCAACGCTGCTTCAACACCCTAGGCGGAGCAAACCGCGCACAAACCATCATGTACCTCAGATCTGGCCATTGACGGCCGTAAACAGCGCGCCGCTACCGGAGACGACCATCAATGGTTCTTTCAGATCCATACAACGGCACCAAACAACAAACAGCACCGACCATACTCTTAAACCCCTTCGCCGGTAAGCCACTGATGAGAGAAACGTAAGACCAATGCCGAAAAACATAAGCGGCATCGAATTTCTTAGAACCGATCATCTTCTTTTTTTTAGATAGAGAAAGAAATCTTTGACAGAGAGAGCATAGATATTTTGGGAGAAGCAGATATAATGTCTACCAGAGAGAGAGAGAGATGCGTATGGTATACGCCACCACCCACAGCCACGCAAAGGTTATCGAGTTGTATCTCTCGTTTCACAGCTTGTACATACGAAACACACGTGAGAAACAATATTCCCTGCATCGAGGGCTTGTACCAATAGCTTTGACAATAAAATACATTAAAATAAGTAATATAATAATACAATTATATTACATTTGAATATAATATTAAGTTATAATAGATTTATCAATTGTATTTTTTTAGGTTTTATAATTTCTTGTTATTGAAATTCCATGATTAATATATGAAATCTCTATGCATTTTACGGGTATACGCTTTTAGTACAAACGTGGGATTAGGTTTACGTCATCAGTTAACGGTCAGGCACAGTAATTAACAGTTTAAACAGTAATCAGGTCGGTTAATGCACATTAATACTTAATTAAAAGTCAAAGTAAAGAGGTTTGACCTAGGGTTTTTGGACGAGGTGTCACAGACGGGGATCCTGATATCGCGAGGGATCATGGTGGTGGTGGTGGTGGCGCCGATCGGAGGAGGGCGGCGGCTAAGGGGAACCAGCTAGGGATCGACACAGAGAGAAGAGAGAGATGCAGAGAATTAGGGTTTTCTGACTTGTTCAGCAATTAACCCTCTCTCTCCATATTTTAATTAAAAATCACAGACCGGGGCTCTGACGGACTGGGCCCGGTCGCGATTTCCTCCTGTCCATCATACTGATCAGTCTGTTAATCCGGTAACAACTGATCAGTCCATTTTATTTATTTTCGAGCATTTTTAGCCGAATTAATTTTGTCGTGGAATTAAATAAATAATCAGGTATTTATTTAATTTACCAATCAGTTCATTTAATACTAATTATTCCGGTAATTAGATTTATGGTCCGTTGACCCGGGTGTAACTCTTACGGGTCAATATCGGCCGGGTTCGTTAATTCGTCGGGTCAGGACACCCTATTTCCAGCAGTCTCCCACTTGGACTGAACACGACAGTTTAACGAACGCAGTCAGAGGCACTCTAGCTATGCATGGCTACACCAACCAATATTGACACTTTAAGTCGTCAGCCAAAGTATATATGATTGACGATCAAGCAGACTTATGACTTGTGAATTCATTGTCATATGTTCCTTTCTGTATAAGACATTGATGAATTATGATGTGACACCCGAGAATTTCAAGGTTAACTTCCGTTAGACAAACCCGTTAGTTACGTTATAAGTGTTAACTTAAGTAACTAATGCTTAACTAGACCGAATACGTCCACGACCTTTGGTTGATCACCGAACCCGCCCATATGTGTTATGTGCTCATCATTGATTGTCCTTATGTGCAATGTGATTTAAATACATGACTTATTATTATAGCATGATTAATTGTAAATACTTGATTATGTGAAAATTGCCTGAATTTGGTAGTCAGCGAAACTACCGAGCGAAATTACAGATTCGCCCGGTAGCAGGCTAGACTGATCAGTGTGTCCGAGACCAGAGCCAGTTTCGCCAGTCAGCGAAACTGCCAGCGAAACTAGCCCCTGATATAAATAAACATTATAAACCCTAGTAGCCTCATTTGCTCAAACCACACAACAACACACACACACTCTCCTGGTCAGCTGAGAAGATCACCTAAGGACCAAGACCCCAACCTCGAGACCATCATCTCACCTCATTCATCGATCCTAGAATCATCCGTGAGTCCCAAAAACTATGCTTTATGTGTTTTCTATATGTTTTCTTCTTAAAGCATGCTCAAACCTTCATGATATTGCTTGATCTTCTGTATATATGCTTTAGGATGCTAGATCTGTAATAAAGTTGATAACTTTACGTGTGAAATCCATCCATGATTAGAGATTTGTGCAAAATAGGTCATTTTAGGGTTTTGAACCTATTTTAGAGATTTGATGATCAAAATGCATGTTAAACTTGTTAAAGTTGCTTGATTTATGCTAGTAAATGCCTATGGATGCTAGGTAGTGAATTGCATGTATGATCAGAAGCTGTTAGGTTGATTTTTAGGCAAATCCGTATGTTTTTCACGACCAGCGAAACTGTTGTTCTCTGGGCGAAACTAAGTAGCGAAATTGTGTATCCTTCCAGCGACACTGACCAGCGAAACTATAGTGTCGCCGGGAACCTGACCAGACCAGCTCGAGCGAAACTATCGAGCGAAATACCTGAACGAAAGTTCAAACCAGTTTCCCTGCGAAACTAGGCTAGCGAAACTGCGTCAGCAGTTTCGGGCGAAACTAGCCTAGCGAAACTGTGTCACCGGGCATTGCCTAGCGAAAGTGCTGCCCGTGCACCTAGCGAAACTGCCTAGCGAAACTATGCTAGCGAAACTAAGACCTGACCTAAAAACCAAACTTGTGAAATTTGCTTATGTGTTGTGCCATGACTTACATGATTATACCATGATGAAGCATGCTTGATATCTGATTTATATGAACCCTTGTTTATGATCAACCATTGGCGTCGTGTGTCGGTATGTCGAGTCATAGTTGCAACGTGCTATGTTATGGGCCATAGTGGCGTTAAGTAAAGATTAGACACGAAACTAATACTTAAGACCTAAACATGTTCTAGGTCTTCGTTAAACAACAATATTTGGATTTACTTGAAGTGTAGCAGTGCAACCAAAGGTGAGTGTCACTAACCCGCTTACCGTGAGTCCGATGGGCCACACAGAATAACTTAACGAAAACAATGCTGACAAACTCGAGAGTGCTAGGCACCTCACTGATAAACATGAGAACACGGGATGCTTGGCACCCACTTGATGAACTGAAGTGTTTTATGGGAACACTTGTGAATTCTGAATAAACGATTTCTGAAACGAAAACTGTTTTAATATGGCTAGTGTAGGTTAAAGTCTAAACCATATGATATCACATGTTTTCTAAGGATGCCTTATAACTTAAAAGTCCTCAACTAAAATTGTGCCATTAATTGTAAAGCGAGGGGATGTTGGGTAGATCTACTGGAGTTTGACAAACTCCGCCCCGTGGCACGGGGAGTGCACGGAGGAACAATATCAGCCTATTTGACCGTGGTCCCGAGAGGACACGGGGGAGGCAGAAAACGCGATGACTTGGTCCGCACCGTACGGGATGGCTCGGCCCCCACAAAATAAGTCAGCTTTGGTACAAACTTCCTTAGAGCATGGAACAACGGATTAGCTACCCGCGATATCGGTTGAGTCCTTTAACTTTACGGAACTAGTACATACCCGATGACGTGGTCACGGACAAACCATTTATAAACTAAGAATTAAATACGAGCATTGCTTTTCACAAATGAATATTTTGTAAGTACATTTTGATACGAACTATGATTATGAGACTGGGCCAATGCATGACAAGCCCACTGTGAACTCACCAACCGTTAGGTTGACACTTGCGTGGTTTAAACTTTTGCAGATCGCTAAGGAGTATCCGGAGCGGGTTGGCATGGCACGTGAAGACCTTTATTTCAATTGAACTATTTTGGGAATTTAAAACAACATTTATGTAAGGCACGTGGTTAGTGCTAAAGACAATTAAATTTTCCGCTGCGTATGTAATTAAAGATTTTGATTTCTATCTTGTGTTTGAACCAACTCTGATTCGTTTAGTATTTGTAACTAATGGTTGTGGATCCTGGTCTAGTCGCGCCCCTTAACGGTATAAACTCCGTTAGTGGTATTTGTACCACTAACGGAGTTTATACCGTTAAGGGGCGCGACTAGACATGAGCACAGCTTATCACCCGCAGACTGACGGTCAGACGGAACGAACGATTCAAACCTTAGAAGATATGCTCCGAGCTTGCGTCCTTGACTTTGGAAAAGATTGGGAGACTCACCTTCCACTGGTGGAGTTCTCTTACAATAATAGTTATCATTCGAGTATAGGTGCTGCACCCTTTGAAGCACTGTATGGCAGAAAATGTAGATCGCCCGTGTGTTGGGCTGAAACAGGGGAGGAAGGGCTCACTGGACCGGAAGTTATCCATGATATGACCGAACGGATTATTCAAATCAGACAACGGCTAACTGCAGCGCGTGATCGACAAAAGAGTTATGCCGACAAACGTCGTAAACCTTTGAAGTTCGAGGTAGGCGACAAAGTGTTATTGAAGGTATCTCCTTGGAAGGGAGTGATACGCTTCGGGAAGCGCGGAAAGCTAAATCCTCGCTACATCGGTCCGTTTGAAATTATTGGGGAAGTAGGCCCGGTGGCCTATCGATTGCAACTCCCTGCTGAACTCGATGGAGTTCACAACGTGTTTCACGTTTCCAATCTGAAGAAATGTCTGGCTGAAGACATCGAAATAATTCCCTTGGAGGAATTGGAAATCGACGAACATCTGAGATTTATTGAGCAACCAGTAGAAATCATGGGACGCGAGGAGAAAGCCCTCAAACGTAGCAAGATTCCGATCGTCAAAGTGCGATGGAACTCAAGACGTGGACCTGAATATACTTGGGAACGTGAGGATCAGATGAAGAAAAAGTATCCTCACCTGTTCGAGCAAACGTCCACGGAAACTCATGGTATGATTTAATTTTGGGGACCAAAATTCCTTAACGGGAGGAGGATGTGACAACCCTAAAACTTTTGCTTTCTTTCCCCAGCGACGATAGCAACGACGACAGCTGATGCTGCGAACGCTACGACACAAGAAGAATAATTTTCGGGACGAAAATTCCAATTTCAGGGGAATGATGTGACACCCGAGAATTTCAAGGTTAACTTCCGTTAGACAAACCCGTTAGTTACGTTATAAGTGTTAACTTAAGTAACTAATGCTTAACTAGACCGAATACGTCCACGACCTTTGGTTGATCACCGAACCCGCCCATATGTGTTATGTGCTCATCATTGATTGTCCTTATGTGCAATGTGATTTAAATACATGACTTATTATTATAGCATGATTAATTGTAAATACTTGATTATGTGAAAATTGCCTGAATTTGGTAGTCAGCGAAACTACCGAGCGAAATTACAGATTCGCCCGGTAGCAGGCTAGACTGATCAGTGTGTCCGAGACCAGAGCCAGTTTCGCCAGTCAGCGAAACTGCCAGCGAAACTAGCCCCTGATATAAATAAACATTATAAACCCTAGTAGCCTCATTTGCTCAAACCACACAACAACACACACACACTCTCCTGGTCAGCTGAGAAGATCACCTAAGGACCAAGACCCCAACCTCGAGACCATCATCTCACCTCATTCATCGATCCTAGAATCATCCGTGAGTCCCAAAAACTATGCTTTATGTGTTTTCTATATGTTTTCTTCTTAAAGCATGCTCAAACCTTCATGATATTGCTTGATCTTCTGTATATATGCTTTAGGATGCTAGATCTGTAATAAAGTTGATAACTTTACGTGTGAAATCCATCCATGATTAGAGATTTGTGCAAAATAGGTCATTTTAGGGTTTTGAACCTATTTTAGAGATTTGATGATCAAAATGCATGTTAAACTTGTTAAAGTTGCTTGATTTATGCTAGTAAATGCCTATGGATGCTAGGTAGTGAATTGCATGTATGATCAGAAGCTGTTAGGTTGATTTTTAGGCAAATCCGTATGTTTTTCACGACCAGCGAAACTGTTGTTCTCTGGGCGAAACTAAGTAGCGAAATTGTGTATCCTTCCAGCGACACTGACCAGCGAAACTATAGTGTCGCCGGGAACCTGACCAGACCAGCTCGAGCGAAACTATCGAGCGAAATACCTGAACGAAAGTTCAAACCAGTTTCCCTGCGAAACTAGGCTAGCGAAACTGCGTCAGCAGTTTCGGGCGAAACTAGCCTAGCGAAACTGTGTCACCGGGCATTGCCTAGCGAAAGTGCTGCCCGTGCACCTAGCGAAACTGCCTAGCGAAACTATGCTAGCGAAACTAAGACCTGACCTAAAAACCAAACTTGTGAAATTTGCTTATGTGTTGTGCCATGACTTACATGATTATACCATGATGAAGCATGCTTGATATCTGATTTATATGAACCCTTGTTTATGATCAACCATTGGCGTCGTGTGTCGGTATGTCGAGTCATAGTTGCAACGTGCTATGTTATGGGCCATAGTGGCGTTAAGTAAAGATTAGACACGAAACTAATACTTAAGACCTAAACATGTTCTAGGTCTTCGTTAAACAACAATATTTGGATTTACTTGAAGTGTAGCAGTGCAACCAAAGGTGAGTGTCACTAACCCGCTTACCGTGAGTCCGATGGGCCACACAGAATAACTTAACGAAAACAATGCTGACAAACTCGAGAGTGCTAGGCACCTCACTGATAAACATGAGAACACGGGATGCTTGGCACCCACTTGATGAACTGAAGTGTTTTATGGGAACACTTGTGAATTCTGAATAAACGATTTCTGAAACGAAAACTGTTTTAATATGGCTAGTGTAGGTTAAAGTCTAAACCATATGATATCACATGTTTTCTAAGGATGCCTTATAACTTAAAAGTCCTCAACTAAAATTGTGCCATTAATTGTAAAGCGAGGGGATGTTGGGTAGATCTACTGGAGTTTGACAAACTCCGCCCCGTGGCACGGGGAGTGCACGGAGGAACAATATCAGCCTATTTGACCGTGGTCCCGAGAGGACACGGGGGAGGCAGAAAACGCGATGACTTGGTCCGCACCGTACGGGATGGCTCGGCCCCCACAAAATAAGTCAGCTTTGGTACAAACTTCCTTAGAGCATGGAACAACGGATTAGCTACCCGCGATATCGGTTGAGTCCTTTAACTTTACGGAACTAGTACATACCCGATGACGTGGTCACGGACAAACCATTTATAAACTAAGAATTAAATACGAGCATTGCTTTTCACAAATGAATATTTTGTAAGTACATTTTGATACGAACTATGATTATGAGACTGGGCCAATGCATGACAAGCCCACTGTGAACTCACCAACCGTTAGGTTGACACTTGCGTGGTTTAAACTTTTGCAGATCGCTAAGGAGTATCCGGAGCGGGTTGGCATGGCACGTGAAGACCTTTATTTCAATTGAACTATTTTGGGAATTTAAAACAACATTTATGTAAGGCACGTGGTTAGTGCTAAAGACAATTAAATTTTCCGCTGCGTATGTAATTAAAGATTTTGATTTCTATCTTGTGTTTGAACCAACTCTGATTCGTTTAGTATTTGTAACTAATGGTTGTGGATCCTGGTCTAGTCGCGCCCCTTAACGGTATAAACTCCGTTAGTGGTATTTTGGGGGTGCGACATATGAGACATGGACTCTCATATATGATTCATCGATTCTTGTTCTCGATACAATTCGAAGTGATCCAACAAACACACAGTAAGTTTGGGTGAGGCCTCACACTTATCACTTAGAACCAACGAGGGCGCCTTTATGTCTAACAGTTGCCGGAGAAAGAGTACAGAATTCCTTGTCGAGGCATACAACTCCTAATAAACCTCAGAGCCATTCCCAAAAGTAACCTTTATGGTTGGCAGTTACGCGACAACGTTAGGCTACAATGAAAGAATGTTCTTTAGTAGAAGGGAGTTCGAATATGCGTCTCAGGTCTAAGGATACATTAGAGAATGCAGTAATCAAGCAAGCAAGACTTCCATGTTTGCATTGCATGATGCGAGTTACGTCCAACGTCATTCACCAATGAGGTCCGTGAGTTTAAACGTTAAACGACTTTAAGGTTCAAGCAGTCACAATAGTCTTACTTTAGTATAGCTCCCACTAAACTAATCGACTACGGACATTTAGGACAAGAACTTATAGTCCAAGGATTCAACGTATTAATATTGAACACAGTTATGTGATTCATTATTGCATAAAACAGATGGAATAAGAATAATATAGATAACTGATGTTGTTCATACATTCAAATACTAAATCAAAACATGCATTTACCTAATCTAAGCTCTATCGCTTCTCTGTGGCGTATATGAGTCTCCTGAGTCATAGGCTTAGTGAAGGGATCAACTAAGTTTTGATTTGTGTGTACTTTGCTTATTTTAATTTCATTTCTGTCGACTACTTCTCTTATGTAGTGGAATTTCCTCAGGATGTACTTGGCCTTCTTGTGAGACCCTTGCTCTTTGGCTTGAGCTATAGCGCCTGTGTTATCGCACAGCATCTCGATTGGCTGCCTAATGCTTAGCACGACATCGAGATCGGATATGAACTTCTTCATCCACATAACTTCCGTAGCAACTTCTGAGGTGGCTATGTATTCGGATTCAGTAGTAGAATATGCTACTACTGGCTGTTTGGAACTTCTCCAGGAAACAGCCCCTCCGTTAAGAGTGAATACGAATCCCGATTGTGAGCGAGAATCATCTCGGCCAGTCTGAAAACTAGCATCAGTATAACACCTTACAGTGAGCTCTTCATCAACACCTCCGTATACGAGAAACATATCAGTGGTGTTTCTCAAGTATTTCAATATGTACTCTACAGTCGTCTAGTGAGCTAGTCCTGGCGTCTGTTGGTACCGACTAGTCACGCTCAGAGCATACGAGACATCCGGTCGTGTGTAGAGCATGGCATAATGATAGATCCAATAGCAGAGGCAAATGGGATCGATGCCATTTGGCTTATCTCTTGCTCCGTTTTGGGTGCTTGAGATTTGTCCAAAATTGTTCCCTTAGTCATGGGAACGACTCCTTTTTGGAGTTGCTCATGTTGAACCGAACTATGATCTTATCAACGTATGTGCTTTTACTGAGACCCAAAAGGCATTTAGATCGATCTCTGTGAATTTTAACTCCCAGAATGTAAGCGGCTTCTCCAAGATCTTTCATAGCGAAACAAGATGAAAGCCATTTCTTAACTTCGTTAAGCATGGGTATGTTGTTTCCTATGATCATTATATCGACTACGTATAGTACGAAAAACGATACAGCGCTCCCACTTGCCTTTCTGTAAACACAAGGTTCATCTTTATTTTGATCAAAACCAAACTCTTTGACCTTTTGATCAAAACGAAGATTCCAGCTTCGAGATGCTTGTTTGAGTCCATAAATGGACTTGCTTAGCTTGCAAACCTCGTTTGGATTCTCTGGATCGACAAACCATCAGGCTGAACCATATAGACATCCTCTTCGAGTTGTCCGTTCAGGAAAGCAGTTTTGACGTCCATTTGCCACATCTCATAATCATGGTATGCGGCTATGGTAAGGAGAGCCCTGATCGATTTGATCATGACAACGGGCGAGAAGGTCTCATCATAGTCAATCCCTTGGGTTTGAGTGAAACCTTTCGCTACAAGCCATGCCTTGTAGGTTTGCACATTTCCATGCATGACAGTTTTTCTCTTATATATCCACTTGCTCCCTACTGCCCGTGTACCGGGGGATAGCTCAATCAAGTCCCAGACATGATTGTCACACATAGATTGCATCTCAGCGTTCATGGCTTCAAGCCATTTATTAGATTCCGGATCTGACATAGCAGCTTTGTAGTTAGTAGGCTCATCGTTAGAATCGGCTACTAAGAGAACGTCAAAGGCTTCATGATAGCCAAGGTATCTTTCAGGCTCTCTGCGCGTCCTTTCGCTCCTACGAACACTTGTGCTTGTGCTTGGGTCTGATGGTGCGACAACCATTTGTTGGTCAGACGCAGCGACCGTCTCAGGGTTAGGTGTATCTTGAATCTTTTCAAGATCCACTGGATCACTATTTTTTCCTCGAGCAAGAAACTCTTTCTCAAGAATTTACCTTTTCTTTTGATGGAGATAGTGTTTGCATCAGGATGGTAGAAGTAATAACCGGTATTACTATAGTATCTAACGAAAGTTACCTTTTCGCCTCGGGGATCGAGCTTGTTGTCAGATTCTCTGGTGACATAAGCATCACATCCCCATACCCTGAGGTATGATAGTTTAGGAAGAGAACCATGCCATATCTCATATGGGGTCTTCTCTACATTCTTGGTCGGTGCCGGATTTATTAGGTGAGCAGCGGTCAAGATGGCATATCCCCAAAAGGTGGTCCTGCACATCATCGATCGAACCATGTTAAGCAGAGTTCGATTCCTCCTTTCACTTACGCCATTTAACTAGGGTGTGCCAGGAGGAGTAGGTTGTGAAACATTTCCACATTCCTTCAGATGATTCAGGAATTCAATGCTTAGGTATTCACCACCTCTATCAGATCGAAGTATTCTAATAGTTCGACTCAACTGATTTTGTACTTCGTTTTGAAACTCTTTTAAACTTTTCAAAAGTTTCATGCTTGTGTTTCATCAGATAGACATAGGCATATCTTTTGTAGTCATCGATGAAAGTCACGAAGTACCGTTCACGATTTCTCGTTTCGGTTCGAAAGAGTTCACACACGCCGGTGTGAATAATGCCTAACAATCCTTGGGCCTGTTCACCTGTATGGGTGAAGGGTGACTTGTTTAGTTTACCAGATAAGCACGATTCGCATTCATCGAAGGAATCTGCATCTTGGGACTCGAGAATCCCGGCTGTATGCAACTTCTTAATACGAGCCTTGCTTATGTGACCAGGCCTATGGTGCCATAACGAGGACTCGTTACTATTAACTTTGCTTCTTTTAGAAACATGATAGAGCTGATCGTTTGTTTGAACATCTATCTCATATATACCATGTCGAGGTTTAGCCTCGAAATAAAAGATATCATTAAGATAAGCAGAAATCAAATTTCCATTAAATTTATAACGAAAACCTTTTTTAAACAATGAAGAGACAGAAATAATGTTTCTGGATAAACCAGGTGCATACAAACAGTTAGCTAGAGTAACTACAAGGCTAGAAGAGCATGAAAAAGAATATGTGCCGGTAGCAAGTACTGGGACCTTTTTCCCATCACCTACGACGAGGTCCATGAAACCTTGTTCTGTCTTCTTCCACTTCTCAGGTTCCTGCAAAACATTAACGACGTGATAACCACATCCAGTATCAAATACCCATGAATTGGAGGAAACAGTGAAAAGTTCAATAACATTTATTGACATACCTGATGAGCAACCGTTATTAGGGTTCTTGGTCATCTTCAGCTTTGCAAGATAAACGGGATAGTTGCGACGCCAGTGTCCCATTTTGTTGCACTCATAGTACAGGCGCTCCTCGAGAGGCTGCACCTGTGGTTTCTTGCCTTTGCCTTCTTTAACCTTCTTGGCTTTGGAGATCTTTATATTACCAACTCTGAGCACGTCTGGCGTGGTCCTAATCTTCACGTTGGGTATCAACGGAATAACCTCCTCGATCGACTGAGTCGAACAATTAATCGCAAGAATACGATAATGTTCAGGCAAAGATCTGAGTACTACATCAAGAGCCATCCCGTCAGAGATGGAGTAGCCAAGGTCGATCAGCATGTCGCGATACGCTTTCATCAACATGACATGATCGTATGGTGAGGAGTCGTTAGCCATAGAGCAGTTCACGAATTGTGAAAGTGCATCGGCTCGCTCATTCCTCTGACCTAACTCAAATAAATCCTTGAGTTTACGCATGATATAAGCAGACATCCCTATGAAATTGTACCGATAATCCTGAGTCATGCTAGATAACATCAGGTTAGTGACGTCCTTATCATCGTCAGTGTGCTTTTGGAGCTCAGATCGCGAGTTCTCATTTAACAAGTAAGACGGAATACTCACGATAGGTCGGTCAATGACATAGAGTTTCCCGAAGAGCCTTAAAAGGTTCCTCAGGGTGGTCTGCCATGCGAGAAAGCATGTCTTAGTGAAGGGGTCAAGTTGTACCATTAAACTTAATAGAGGTGAGTTTTCATTAGCCTTCTGAAATAAGCAAAGTAAATTTAAATTAGTATTTTTGATGTTTTATATCTCTTTAAAAATAAGTTGGTAAAGTTTATTTTCTAAGAAATCGAGAATTCATTTAGGCGACATTACTTGAGACCGCCAAATGAGCCTCAGGAGCAAAGTCGTGTAAACAAACTGTCAATGGTTGTCAGTTGTGAGACTCAAGTCACAACTCTCGGTATGAGGCCGCTATATACATACAATTGTATTTTGTGATACGTTTAGCCTCATCCGTGCCCACTTTAGCAATACACATCCGTGGCGCGGTGTTGAAATACTCCAACACCACGAACATATATGTCTAAAGCGATAGCAATCCTAAATGGTCGAAGTGATGACAGGATGTTGAAATACTCCAATGTCCTCACCTTAGAAGGTAGCCTCGGCACCAAGTGCGGTGTTGAGATACTCAAACACTGATGCTCCGGTAAATACGTTCCAAGTTCAACTTGAGATAAGATGTCACGAAATATCAGTTTTTAAGAATTACCATATAGGGATATTAATTACTTTTAATATTTAATTATCGTCAGATACGAACGATAAACCCTATCACCACTCGGGACTAGTAAATTAATTTACCCTAATTAAAATTACTAAGTTGTTGCGAATGGCATATTGTGTGTTAAACGACATAAGGTCTTGATCTCGCTCGAGCCATACAAGCGAGATCATAAGGGACATATTTAATTAACATTAAATACAATAAATGGTGAACAACCAAGTAGACAACTCAGTGCGTTCTTGGATCCGATTCAGCTCCCACTTGCTTCGACATCCCTCCGGCGTGTGTCCAGTCTTCTAGTCTT
Organism: Deinandra increscens subsp. villosa; assembly: GCA_039602395.1. Classification (NCBI taxonomy): domain Eukaryota; kingdom Viridiplantae; phylum Streptophyta; class Magnoliopsida; order Asterales; family Asteraceae; genus Deinandra; species Deinandra increscens. The sequence goes on along the minus strand of JBCNJP010000025.1, from coordinate 3,617,026 downwards.
GGTTTTGATAAAATTTACAATTACAAAAGTAACCTAGCTCTAAATCTTGTACAACTTTGAAACCCTAAAACAGGGTCCAATTAAACCAAAAATTCGAAATACACAAATGGGCCAAAACATTTGGGCCAACCAGAAAAAAAAACAAAAATGCCACAACATACACAATTATGCAATTTAAAATAAGGGGTCGGCCGTAACACACAATAATAAAATTTAATAGAATTAAAATTAAACAAGTAAAATTAATATAATTGGCAATTTGGATTTAAGTCAAAATTGCGAACTACCAGTTACTAAAAGACCGGTTCTGGTTTACGCGCGGTGAACCTGGCTCTGATACCACTGTTGGGATTTACAGTAGATATCCGGGTTACCGATTTTAATTTTATCCGATTAAAACCGATTTAAAATATAAATTAATGCCAGATTAATTTAGTAGCGGAAACGATTTGAATAAAACACGCGGATATAACTGTAACAGGATCAATCACCGGAACACGATAAACATAGAAAAATATTTATTAAAATAAATAAATAAAATTTATATCTAATTGAGTTAGATATACCTTGGCGGGATTCGAACAACCTTCGAGACACCCGGATTCAGTGGGCTCGCGCTAGGATGAACTGAAACATCTGACTCGAACCAGTGAGTCAGATCGTCGACAGAGACGGCGGCCATCGGCGGCAATGGTGGCGGCGGTGGTATGGTAACCACGGGTGGTGGTGACAAAACTTTCTCCACCGGGATCGCGACAGGAGCGGTCCCTACATAGATCTCGTCACTGGCGACATGCGGTGACTCGATAGCGGTGGCCGGCGGGTAGAGCGGCGTGGGCTACGACGAGGGGACCGGGCGCGGTGGCCTTGGCTGCGCCGGCAGCGCGAGGACCACCGGCCGACGATCGACCAGCGGTGTGGCAGAGGCAGCGACGGCGGCGGCTTGGGCCGCGTCTGTGGCTCGGGTCGCGGCTTCGGCTTCGGCTTCGGCTCGAGCTGCGGCTTCGGCTCGGTCGGTGGCGGCTTCTTTCTCTATACAAGCACAGATGCTGGCAAGACGGGGATCCATTAGGATATCGCGAGGGATCACGATGGTGGTGGTGGTGGCGCCGATTAGAGGAGGGCGGGGGCTATGGGGAGCCGGCTAGGGATCGATGCAGAGAGAGAGTTGCAGAGAATTAGGGTTTTCTGACTTGTTCTGCAATTAACCCCCTCTCTCCCTATTTTAATTAAAAATCGCGTATCGGGGCTTTGACGGACTGGGCCCGGTCGCGATTTCCTCCAGTCCACCATACTAATCAGTCTGTTTTTTATTTTCGAGTGTTTTTAGCCGAATTAATTTTGTCATGGAGTTAAATAAATAATCATGTATTTATTTAATTCACCAATCAGTTCATTTAATACAAATTATTCCGGTAATTAGATTTATGGTCCGATAACCCCGGGTGTAACTCTTACGGATAAATATCGGTCGGGCTCATTAATTCGTCGAGTCAAGACACCGTATTTCCAACAATTAGGTGGGTCATCACACCAATAGATCTATCATTGCAACCCCGACTGTTTATAGTTAATGTTGTGCGAGGTCGTTCTAGAGGTCGTTCAATCAACAACAATAGTTCACATACAAGTTTAGCATACTAGAATAACACATAATGTTCACAGAATACGCATGTAGTTTAGAGTATCGATCTTCGTTCTAGAGTTTGAATACTCATACATGTTGCACCCCAAATAAATAAAGTAAAAAGGGTTACGACTACTCACATGCTTTTGGAGACACAAATGAAAGAATGACACCACAACACGAGACGGTTAAACCTCGGAGATGATGTTGGCGACTAAATGAGATAGAAAAATAAATAAATTATACGAGACGGACACAATCGACTCGACGACTCGTTGGTAATTTATTTAAGTGATGATGTACGTGATTAAATAATCATATGGTCCATTCCTAATACTAGAACATACAATGAAAATAATTATTAACATAACTATCTATCTTCTGACGACCCAAACATATATATATTTAAATATATATATATATATATATCTATACTATCTTATTATGTATATAAGAGAGAGAAAATGTGAAGTGTTGAAAAATTAAGAGGTACAAGAGTTAAAGGATGATGTATAAGCCATTGATGCATAAAAGTTTAGAGTTTGAGGAGGGATGACTTAGGCAATCTGTCACCGTTCCCATTCAATAACATTTAAGATAATCAATGGCTCAAAATAATAATCCATGTGCACCTCTATCAACCAATCACAAGACACCATAATCCCTTATATATAACCAGTCCTTCCATCAAATAGTTACACGTCTTCTTCCTCTATGTCTAACCTCCTCACCAAGAACAGTTTTCAACGGCCGAGAAGAAACATGTGGGGAAGAAAGCTCAGGCCTTAAAGAAACTGGCGGCGAATATTCCCACTTTTATTGTCTGGTTGTAAATTACACTGTCGTATTATCATTAGTGTTAATTGTTGAATTGAAATGAGAAATTTCTTTATGTGATTTTAAAATCTTTCCTTTAACTTTACATCTGCTCATTTTTATTACTGCTGAATTTCTTTCAATACTTTACTTTTTTGTGTCCTAAATTTTTGAATTTTAGCTGTCTGCTTATAAACTGCAATTTCGTTTGATATTATGTTTTAATATATCTTAAACTAAACAATTTTCTGTCTAAATAGAAAAAATTTCGTGGATTTCATATCAAAACATTTATCTAAAAATTCTCATGAATTTGTTACAAGATAAACAGCTTATAAAAATATAAAATCAGCTTCTAACATGATTTAACAAAATATTGACCCCCAAGTTTCAATTGAGCTTTCGGTTTAAAGTTTTGATGAAATTAAAGTTGTCTAAAAACCACAAAACAAGAAGCAGACAAAGAGGGAGTAGTGACGGAAAGCGATGACGGGTGGTTGTGAAGAGAATCGAATACTTTCGGTGGTGGTTGATGGTGGAGATCCAAATCTTGGTTCAACATACGGTGTATACAGTGGACCTGAGAATGAAAACCAGATGAGACAAGAACATAGAGCACGCTAAGACCCGTGATTTTTTTAGTGGCCTTTAAGTTTGCTTTTTGTTTGGAAAATTTTTGAAATAAATAGTGGCAAAAACTAAATCTAACTAAGGCTTGGATTATCTTAGAATTGTGATAAAACACTTTCAGATAAAATTGGTTTGAGGCATATTAAAATGTTTCATCGGATCAAACTAAGAAAAAATATGCAGAGAATAAACCTGTGAAGAGGAAGAAGATGAATGATTGAATGCCTTTGTCGTTAAAAAAATAAAAACAAAAAGAAAATCGACTGTCTTGACAGAGAAAAGAGATCGAATTGAGTAAATTATATATGCCAAAAGCTATCATGATATCTTTGCCACAATATTACCTATTTTTTTTTGGAACGGCGAAACCCCCTCCTGGGACAACATGGGATAAAACTGGCTCCCCTTAGATTAGAACTTGGGTCACATAGTAACTAAAGCCCTAAGAGCCAAGGGGTAACCACTAGGACAAGTCCTAGTGGTTACAATATTACCTATTGAATTGACTACACATTATATGTGGGCCCTATTGAATTGACTACACATGCAATTTTGAAATGACTAATTCACGTGATATCATTTCCTTGGTCAAATACATGTAGTTATATTCTATTAAATAGTATTAAATGGATTAAATACACTCCAAATTAACAATTTTCCTGGACCACATAAACGTATATGGATTTTCATTGAAATGGCACTTAATATTCTATTTGCCATTTTGACAAATACATACCATGGTATCATAATACCATATTAACCCAAATTTTTATGTTAATATATATAAAACATTCTAACTTGTTAATAACTAATAACGTATTACTCGATCCAATATTATAAAATCTATATTGATACTTAATAAAATTATCAATACTTTTGACCTTCATGACCAAAAAGATAACCGATTGAAAACTATATAATCCTATATGGTGCAGGGTTGTCAAAATGATGGATCAGATAGGTGGTTAGATTTACAGGTCCATCATCTTTATCATGTTACACTTGTGAAATTTAAGAGTTTGGATCTTCTAATTTTGGTCGAGAAAAAATGATAGATCTCAGCACAAACACATTTAAAAAAAAAAAGATTGTGATATAATTATGAAAAATGAGATAAAAGTGATGATGAAATGAATGAGAGAAGGAGATAGAGAGAGAGCAGAGGGAGAGTGTGAAAAAAAATTCAACATATATTTTGACTAACCATTGTGGTTAGTGTGAAAAAAAATTCAACATATATTCCGTATATTAACATAAGATCAGATTATAGTACTTGTTAATTTTATTGGCTTAAAACAAATAAGTACAATCTATGAATATTGTCTGTTTCCACAACCTAACTGATAATATAAAAAAAAAATTATAAAATATAATTTATAGGTGTATTTTTTATCCTGGATAAAGAGAAACTCAAATAAAAATAAGAGTTGTAGCTTGGTATATATGTTGTGCCTATGCCCCTTACCTAACCAAATTCACATCTTTTTGACTTTTTGATTACCTATTTCTACCGAGTAAACGTTGGTTTTAATTCGCTTTTTGTTTATTCTTATTTTTTATTTTTTTTTATTTATAGAAGGGCTAATTTATTGAGAAAATAAAACGATAGCACGAAGCTAGCTTAGCTTACATAGGGTTAAAAAAAACGAGAAACTACACCAAAAATCTCAACCGGGAATTAAAATTTTACTCCTATGCTTAATATCTCCGAAGATCAAATCAGAACCAAAACTGTCATCCTTTAAAAATTTGTTTTTACGAGCCTTCTATTTTAAAAGGACGGGAAAATGCAATTAAATGAAAATTAACTCTTTTTTTTTCCGATTTAGTAATCAACTTTAAATAATTGTAAAATAGAAACCAAATTATACTTATTACAATTTTTAGCAACCATGTTACATTTTATTACCGATTGTGTAGAAAAGGATGAAGTGCTAAAAAATAAAGAGCAACATTATTATTAATGTCAAACATGAAACATGTAAGTATTCCCCTGCGATGTGACTTATTTCGTTTATAAATGTCATTTTAAAACGCTTTTGTTTGTTTTCATTATTTTCATCTATTGCGTTGGTTGATTGTCGTTATCGCGTCATGATATCATCATATACGACTGTAGTCCACCACTGCCGCATCCCGTGGGTTGCATCCTATATAATGAGCCTTGGAAATTGTCGTCGCTGCTGAACACGCATATACCGCATTATAATTTTTTTTTCACTTCGCATCGCACTAATAGAAACAAATATCACGTTGTAAATTGTCGTTGTCACCGAAAGCGCGAACAGAAGACATATAACGCGCTATAAACTGTTGCCCGCCGCAACGCGCGGGTACCCCACTAGTATATATATATATATATATATAAAATTATTTTAGAGCCAACTAATGATTGTAATTATTCCATAAAATATCTAAACACATAAGTACGACATATTCTACAACAATCATACACGATCATGCCATGAGGTTCATCATAATATACACAACACACACACACACACATATATATATATATATATAGAGAGAGAGAGAGAGGGAGAGAGAGAGAGGGAGGAAGAGAGAGAGTTGGTACATCCACCAAAATCCCTACATCCTCTCCCCTTTTTCAAAAAAAAAAAACACTTTCTTTTAATTTTTTTTTTAAAAAACATCATATGTCAAATCGATGTATGTTCTTTCGGGAACACCTTTTTTTTAAAATCGTTATGGCGTTTTTATTATTTAAAAAAAAAACGCCAAAAAATACAAAAAAATAATAAAAACAAACTTTTTTTCAAAAAAATATGTGTTTTGGTGCATCTAGAAGAATGGTGTTTTTAGAAAAAAAATTTAATTAAAAAAAGTGTTTTTTGGTGTTTTTTTTTAAAAAAACCGTAAAAAAACACAAAAAAAACACACAAAAAAAACATCACAAAATTAAAAAAAAAAAAAGTATTCTAGAAAGCTAATATAGCGATTAGAGGTATAGTGTTTTTAAAAATAAATTGTTAGAAAGTGTTTTTTGGTAGTTTTAGTGAAAAAGAAGGTAGATGTAGTTGATGTAGAATAACTCAACTCTCTCACTCTCTCTCTCTCTCTCTCTCTATATATATATATATATATATATATAGAGAGAGAGAGAGAGAGATAACGATTTTTTCTCTTCAAATTTTTTGTAGTGATTATATGCGTTAATACAAGCCCTATGGTGAAAAAAATTCAAAAAAACGCATAGTAGTTTGTTTTTTAAAAAATTTCTGAAATCTGACGTTACGTCATGTTACATATGTAACATTTACCTGTTACATATGTAAAATTCCTTGTTACATATGTAACAAAATCTGTAAATAATCTTTTTTTAAATCTGTAGGCGCTTTTTTATTTTTTCTTCATAAAGGGTGTTTTTTTAAGTTAGAGAGTCACCATAAAAAAAATCGAAACAAAAAACGAATTTTTTAGCTTAGTTTTCACGGTTTTTAATTTCCAACTCGGAGAGGTTTTCATTTTATCATTCTCCTATATATATATATATTTATATTACATTAATATATAGATAAGAGAGAGAAAGTTGAAAAATTAAGATGTGCAAGTTTTTAGGCATAAGGTATAAATGTTTAAAGTATAGGTGTTGAAAGTTTAAGAGGTTACAAATTTCTAAGCTAGGTGTACAAGTGAATTAATCCGATCGGCTCATGTACGCATTCTCTCTTTCTTTGACCTAATCCGACATGCTATCATACAAAACCAGACAACGTTCGCTGCTTCGCTCCTTCCTTATTTCCGGTATGATTTCAGATGACTTTCTCCCTAGACTCCTAATCTGATCATCCTTCACACACACAGATGGTCAATCAAACACAAATCGGACGGTTCAACACATTTGGAACCCCAATCCGAGGGTTCCTCTCATTTGTTTCACTCGGATTGCACATCTATTTGGATTTTCACATGGATCGTCACTGAGGTCGAATTGTATAGTGTATAAAGTTACTGTAAGATTCATCTCAATTTACACATTCATCGGCTTGTAATTTCTGGTAATACTTGATTTGAAATTTTATATTTTTCTGTTTTGATTTGAATATTTATATTTTTCATTTATAAATTGGATGTGCAAGGTGTGGATTCAAGAAGAAGAAATTTCGGATTTAAGAAGAAATATATTAACTTATTTGAAGAAATCGGAAGAAGAAATCAGGTTTTTTTTTATCAAATTCTTTTTATCAGGTGTATTTGTGTTTGTGTTTGATTTTCTTTATGCCAAATGAAACAAGGTTCTTTCTGGGTTTGATTTTCTGTTTTCCTTATGCATGAAGTTCAAATTATGGTTCTTATGGATACAAAGTTAAGATTTATATACATGAAAATCCGTTGAAATGTGATTAATTTAGAGTTTAGAATGAGATGAGACATATGTGATTTATATACAGTTGTTCAAAATGAAAATGAGATGAGACATTTGTTTAGATTTATATACAAGAAAATCCAGTGAAATGTGATTTATATACAGTTGTTTATTGACACTAGGGAAGACATTTGTGTATTACAATAGAGTTAAATAGATCTGTTGTTTTAGGTCTGTTGTTTTACATCTGTGTATTACTATAGATGGGGATCTGAGTATCTCTTTTGATTTTTGTTCAAATTGGTTTGGGTCATATGCATATTGTATTCTTTAATAACCACTATTACAAATTAGATTTTAGCTTAGTGAGTGTATTGAAAAATTTGAGTGTTAGAAATTAGGTGTTACCACTCTTAATAACCACTGTTACAAATTTGAGTGTATTGAAAAGGAATTTAATCTTAGTTTCACTTCATCACATGATATTCTGTTATTTATATTTGTTTTACAGTAAGTAGGTTGAATTTGCTGATCTAATATTATTAGTTCTCTTCTTGTAATCAGCTTCTTATTTATATTTTTTTCTAAATCACATCCTAAGCATACTTGGTGTACAAGAGTGTGATGTTGGTTATTAATCTTGACATGGGTTGAGATATGGGTCATGGGTCAAATAATTAGTTGGGTCTAAGTTAGTAGTTTTGCATGTTTTGTTTGAATAAAGAAAGAATAGGTAGTTGAGGTTTGACCGGATTTTATGATATGTACGTTGGAAGTGAGTAGGAGAAAAGAGTGGGTCATCTCTTTGTACCTATTCTTTAGGAGGTAGTTGATTTCTTATTGGTTTTTTAGTAGGTCCACGTTTTCTATGTAAGGCTATTTATAGCCACCTACTTATTGAATAAAAGTATAAGTCTTCCTTCTTCATTTTACCTTCTTTTCTCTCTGCAACTTAATTCTTCCATTAAAATTCTTGTGAGTTTATTTTTCTTTGAGTGTTCACTTAGGGCCTGAGCCAACATTTGGTATCAGAGCCCTGTTCGTGGGTTCGGAAGAAGAAGGAAAAGAGTGGACGAGTCCATGTGAAGAAGAGATCGAGTGCGGCATATAAGTTTCTGTGTGAAACTTGAAAAAACCGATCTATGTGATTGGAACAAAGAAAACCTGTGTGGTTAGAGAGGTGAAGCGAGGAAAGGAGACCTGTGTGGTTCACGAGTTCAAGTGAAGACGAAGATCTGTAACTCTGTGTTTTATCCGCGAGAAAAAAAAAACGGATCTGTGTGGTTCGAGAGTTCAAGCGAGAAAGAGACCGGTGGTGACTGTGTGTTACAGACGTGAAGAGATCTGTGTGAAAAGGAAACTGTGAAAGAAATCGTTATATCCAGTTCATCCATTTTTTGCTGAAGAAGAAAAGCATTGGGAGCAGCGAATTGTTCTTGTCTATTGTGTGTACGACAAATGTTAAGTGAGTATTAAAAAAAGGGAGTTTTGTTTGAAAAGTCAAAGAACCAAAATAAATTTCAATTTTGGTTGCTAATTTGGGTTCTGTACGAAAGAAAGGAAAAGGAAGGTTAATACTATTTATACGTTTTTGGTTAATATATTGAAAAGGAGATGGCAGATGGTGGTTCAAGTGGTGCAATAGTGCAAGCAAATAATCAAAGTAGCATTCCTTTGCAATGTCCTAAGTTAAGCACAACAAACTACACAAGTTGGTCAATCATGGTGGAGTCGATCCTGCAAGCATATGGTTTGTGGGAAGCTATTGATCCGGTGACGGGAGGAGCAGTTGAAAGTAAGAAAAATATGATGGCAAGGGCATTCATATTCCAAACTCTACCCGAAGATGTGTTGCTTCAAGTGGCAAAGCACAAGAATGCAAAAGACGTGTGGGAAGCGCTTCGTGTGCGGTATTTAGGAGCCGATAGAGTTCAAAAGGCAAGGCTACAAACTCTTAGAACTGAGCTCGAGATGTTGAAGATGAAATACAGCGAAACGATTGATGAGTTCTCGGGAAAAATAAGCGGGATTGCAACTAAGTTCAAGAGCCTTGGGTCTAGCTTGGAGGATGAAGTTGTGGTAAGAAAATTATTAAATTCAGTTCCTAAGAAATGTTTGCAGATTGTTGCTTCCATTGAACAATACTCGAAGATAGAAAATATGTCACTTGAGGAAGCTGTAGGAAGATTGAAGGCCTATGAAGATAGGATCAAAGTTCTGAAAGAGAAAGATGATAAACAAGGGAAATTGCTCCTTACAAAGGAGGATTGGCAAGAGAAGATGAAACATGATGAGAATGATAAGTTTGGACAAGGAAGAGGTCGTGGTCAAGTAAGGGGTCGTGGCTATGGTAGATGCCGAGGAGGTCGTTTTCAAGCAAGTGGAGATCGAAAGGAACAAGGTACGTATCGAGATAAGAAGCACATCAAATGCTACAATTGTCAAGAGTATGGGCATTATGCTTATGAACATCCTAAGCAAGATCCAAAAGAAGAAATGGCTAACTTGACGATTGGTGATGATGAACCAACACTACTTTGAAGAAGAGGTGATGTCAAGATTAAGGGGGTGTGTTGGTTATTAATCTTGACATGGGTTGAGATATGGGTCATGGGTCAAATAATTAGTTGGGTCTAAGTTAGTAGTTTTGCATGTTTTTTTTTAATAAAGAAAGAATAGGTAAGTTGAGGTTTGACCGGATTTTATGATATGTACGTTGTAAGTGAGTAGGAGAAAAGAGTGGGTCATCTCTTTGTACCTATTCTTTAGGAGGTAGTTGATTTCTTATTGGTTTTTTAGTAGGTCCACGTTTTCTATGTAAGGCTATTTATAGCCACCAAGTTATTGAATAAAAGTATAAGTCTTCCTTCTTCATTTTACCTTCTTTTCTCTCTGCAACTTAATTCTTCCATTAAAATTCTTGTGAGTTTATTTTTCTTTGAGTGTTCACTTAGGGCCTGAGCCAACATGTGAAACCAATGTGGATTTGTGTTCTACTAGTTTATGATTGAAGTTAAAAAAAGCTTAAATTTTAATATATGTTCTGCTTCGATCGTTATTTTAGTGTTCAAATTTACAGATTTTTAGTTAGGGATTAGAGTGGTGAAAAAATTTGGGTCCCATCTTCATTGTCGAAGCCTAGTTGTCGTAATGCTTGCAGTGAAACTCAATCCAGTTTTATATCCTTGTAAAAAACTGAGCTTTTTAAAATACTTGATTTTGACATCATAGATTGTCTAAATCTTAAGTTCTGATGGTAATTCTCAATGAAAACATTTTTTTTTAATGTTGTTGATTCCAGTGTACAGGGTAATGCTAGGTACCTTAGCTACTCTTGCAAGGGAAGAAGGTGTTGCTTCTTTGTGAAAAGGTATTATTATTGATTGTGAAATAATTCGGTATTGATCACCAAATCTTGAATACAATGTCCCTATATATAACTATACATGTTTCATAATAAACCCTCTAGTATACATAAAGTGACATACGCATATACATACTAATACACTCCCGCAGTTGGAGTGGGAGGTAACTGGACGCTCAAACTGTCTCTGAAAGTCTGAAATAAAGGCCGAGGTAAGCTTGTAGTGAATATATCAGCAAACTGGTACTCAGAAGGGACATGAAGGACGCGGATGTGACCAATACGAACCTACTCCCGAACAAAATGAATGTCGATCTCAATGTGTTTGGTACGCTGATGCTGTACCGGATTGCCCGTGAGATAGACGGCAGACACATTGTTGCAATAAACTAAAGTAGCAGACCAAAGAGGAACATGAAGCTCAAGTAATAAATTGCGAAGCCAACTAACCTCAGCAACAGCATTAGCAACAGCGCGGTATTCAGCTTCAGCACCAGATCTAGAGACTGTACTCTGACGCTTAGAGGACCACGTGAGCAAGTTATTACCCATAAACACACAATAACAAGAGGTAGACCGGCGCGAATCAGGACACTCCCCCCCCCCCCCCAATCAGTGTCCGAATAAGCTGTGAGAGACATATCCGGAGCAACAGAAATACGAATCCCATAATCTAAAGTCTCTGTAATTATCTGAAAATCCGTTTCATAAACTGGAAATGAGGTTCCCGTGGGGCATGCATGAACAAACAAACCTGTTGGACAGCATATGTGATATCAGGGCGGGTGAACGTGAGGTACTGTAGAGCCCCAGCAAGGCTTCGATAAAGTTCACCATCAGCAAGTAAAGGGCCATCATCTGCACTAAGTTTTGAGTTCGTGTCAACCGGTGTGGCACACGGTTTACACGAAGTCATGGAGGCACGCTGAAGAATTTCACGTGCATATTGTGCCTGATTCAAAAACAAACCTGCACTGTCACGTGTGACAGTAATACCGAGAAAATGGTGAAGCTCTCCCAAGTCAGTCATGGCAAATTCCCTCGAAAGGGTAGTGATAATCTGGCGCAGAAACCCTGAATCAGAAGCCATAAGTACTATATCATCGACATATAAAAGTAAATAGGCTGTATGTGCCCCATGGCGATAAACAAATAGAGAGGAGTCACAGACGCTGCTCTTGAACCCGTGTGCCAAGAGAAAATTCGAGAACCGTTGGTACCATGCACGAGGGGCCTGCTTCAGACCATACAAAGACCTCTTGAGATGGCACACGAAATCTGGTCTCGAATGATCCATAAATCCAGGTGGCTGTTGCATAAACACAGTCTCAGCTAAATCCCCATGCAAAAAATGCATTTTTGACATCAAGTTGGTGAATGGGCCACTGTCTAGTAACCGCAAGAGATAATACGGTCCGAATGGTAGCCGGTTTAACGACCGGGCGGAACGTCTCCATACAATCAATGCCAACTGTCTGTGACTTCCCATTCACGACCAACGGGCTTTATAGCGTTCCAGAGTACCATCCGATTTAAATTTATGTCTAAACAACCAAATGCACCGAATGATCGGATGGCCCGGTGGTCGTGGAACCAACTCCCAAGTATCATTGTCCAACAAAGCCTTATACTCATTAGTCATAGCTAGGTGCCAATTCGGGTCAGATAATGCTTTATTATAGGATGTGGGAACGGGTGAGAGAGGTGTGTCGGTATGAAGGTTAAGACATTGGATGTGTTTAAACACACCGGATTTGGCACGGGTTTGCATTGGGTGAGGAGTAGGGTTGACGGTTTGGGAGGGTGGGGACGGAGATGGTGACGGTTCGGTTGGGGACAGAGGCGAGGGCTGGGGAGCGGGGGAAGAGGAGAACGGAGACAAGGGGGAAGGTGGCGGGGAGGGTGGTGCCGTCATAGGGACGGTGGGTGGCGGGTTGGGTGCAGGTGACGGGTTGGAAGAGGGTGGCTCGAGATCAAGGGGAGGTTGGGTTGGTAACGGTGGTGATGAGAGTTCCGGGTATGGAAATGCGCCTTCGTCGAAGACGACATGGCGAGAGAAGTGAACACGACCGGTGGAAGGATCAAAACACCGGTACCCCCGGAAGTTTTAGGGATATCCGAGAAAGATGCAGCAGATGGATCGCGGTGCAAGTTTATGTGACATAGTGGCCGAGAGGTTGGGGTAGCAGGCACACCCGAACGCACGACGTATGGAGAGCTTCCACCCAAAAGGGAGGGGAAAGACGAGCCTGCGCCAAAATGGCACGAATGATGTCATTAATGCATCGTAGCATTCGCTCGGCCCGACCATTTTGTGGCGAGGTTTGTGGACAAGAGAAACGAAACACAAGGCCATTATCAGTCACATATTTATGAAAGTTATTATTGTCAAATTCACCGCCTAAATCACACTGAAAGGTTTTGATATTTTTCTGAAACTGGGTTTGGATGAGTTTATGAAATTTGGCAAAAGTAGCAAAAGTTTCAGATTTATATTTCAACGGATAAACCCACACATAATTGGAATAATTATCAATCAACACAAGGTAATATTTATACCCCGACTTTCTCAAAATTGGCGATGTCCACAAATCGCAATGTATAATGTCAAACGATGAATAAGTAGTAGAAACAGAATCATGGAATGGCAAACGTTTGCTATTAGCAATCTGACATGAATGACAAAGAGAAGTAGATATGTCTTTGCTACACGAAATAAAATTATTTGAAGATAAAAAATCCAAGACATGAGCGCCCGGGTGACCCAAGCGGTTGTGCCATAAAGTGGGTGACTGAGAAGCCAAACAAGCAACAACGGGACGAGATGGTGGCGTGAATGGGTAGAGGTCACCCGTGCTAGTATGGCGGGAAAGGAGCCAGCCAGTCTTGAGATCCTTCAAAGAAAAACCAAGGGGGTCAAATTCAATAGAAACTTGGTTATCACGGGAAAACTGGCGAACAGAATAAGATTTTTGATAACATTGGGTGCAAAAAGAATATTGTTCAGTTGGTAAGTTTTGGAAGGGAGTTGATATAAAGCATTACCCGAGCCCCGTATAGGCAACTTGTCGCCATTTCCAACAAATATATGACTAATATTAGACGATAATAATGGGGTTTGGATCATACCTGGATTCGCCGCAAGATGTGTAGAGGCCGCCGTATCCATGAACCAAGTCTGACCAGGTTGCTGAAGATGAACTCCCTGAACGACATTGCCAAGATGAGTGGGGTTAAGCGCATCATATCCCGGGTAGGGTGGAGGAGCTGGTTGACCCGCAAAGTTGGCCTGAGGAGGGTTAGGTGTCGGGGTGGGTGGGTAGTAGGATGATGAGGGTGGCGGATAGGAGGGGGGGGTAGTGGGCCGTAGGCTGTGAGGGGTAGGGTGTGGGTGGTGGCGGCTGGGGGTAGTAGGGGTAAGGGGGTGGCGTGGGATAGGTGGGAGGATAATATGTGGCGGAGCGGTTACGGTTGGGGCAACCACCACGGCGGTTGTTACCGCGGCCTCCACCCCGGCCTCGGTATTGGTTACGGGAGGAATTAGGGTAGTAGGGTGGGTATTGCGGGTCATATTGGCGATTAGGGGCAGGGGGTTTGGAGGAGTGGAGTTCGAAGGTAGTGGGGCGGATGGGTGTTGGTTGCGGTTTTGAGGTGTAGTGAGGAGGGCTTGTTGATTGTTAGGGGTGGTGGATTGAGTTCTACCCGTGATGCGCTGGAGTTCAAGTTGCAACATGTTTCTAGCCTCATCCCAAGAAGGGGAGTTTTGATTGATGATAGTCGCAACCGTATCATATTCCGAAGGGAGCCCCCGGACAAGTTGTAGAACTTTCCGGTTTTCATCAATAGTACGACCGACATCAGTTAATTGTTCCGCAAGGTCATGGATTTTCTGAAAATATGCATCCATGGAGGGACAGGATGCTAAAGTTAACGTGGTAAACTCCTGCTCGAGAGCAGCGGCTCGTGAGCCTTTATTATTTTGAAAGATGTCTTGAAGCTTAACCCATGCCTTGCGGGCGGTCGTATTGTTTTCAATAATACGGGCTAAGTATTCATCGGAAATCGTACCGTAGATCCATTGAAGGATGACAGCATCGGTCTCAGTCCAGAGACGATATAACGGATCAGCAGCAGTCGGTGGATCAGTATCGTCGATGTGATCAACGACTTTGTATGCCCTGGCTTGAAGTTGAAACATCTTCACCCACATAGAGTATGTGACTTTTGTACCGTCGAGAACCCGAACTTTAAGGTGTATGTTGTTGACACCATAGCAAGTGGCGAGTTTGTTCTTGGCCTCTTCGAGTTGGGCAGCGGCCGTAGCGGTTATTCCGTCGTCAGTCATGGCGGCGGCGGTGGAAGAGGAGGGAGACAACAACGGGGAGACGACGGGAGAAGAGGAGGGCGACGGTGTTCGTGAGGCAGAGGGGCGATCGGCCGGCGCCAGACCGTGTTCGGCGGACGGATGGCGGCAGAAAAAAAAAACCGACAGAGGCTGCTAGGGTTTTAGAAACTTGGCTGTGATACCATATTGATTGTGAAATAATTCTGTATTGATCACCAAATCTTGAATACAATGTCCCTATATATAACTATACATGTTTCATAATAAACCCTCTAGTATACATAAAGTGACATACGCATATACATACTAATAATTATACCAGGGTCAAAATAAAAAAATAGATAAAAGGTTTAAATAAAGCCTTTTGTTGTTTATATGTTCATATAAAGGTTTAAATATATGTTTATGATGTAAATTCTTCAGCTTGTTTTCCTATGAATGGGTAATATAAGGATTTAACGAGCTACATGCAACACAAAGAGTTGGTTAAAGTTTAATATTCATTTTGTAAACTAAGTGATGGACTTTAATTAAGTTCATTAAAACAAATTAAAGATGAATATTAAAGAGGCTGAAAGGAGTTTTGTAGCAAAGCCAGTTGGAATATTATTACAGACACAAAAGAAGCCCATAGCTCAACATAGTTTCAACATAGTTACTGTGGTCATTTTAGTTTGGCAACCACATAAATAACTCTTTCTTTTATGTGTTTTGATTTATGAAACAAGAAACTAGATTGTTATAAGTCTTACCCATGCTTTATAGTATAATGTTTCAAATCTGGACCCTGAACTTGCACTTGCTGTTCCTATTTTAATGGAAAGAGAGAGCAAGGCAAGAAGCTGCTGCTAAAAAAAGCTACAGATGATTCTTCAAAGTAAGAGAAAGAAGGGGAGTCTACCTCACAAGATGCAACTATGTTTGAAAATGCTGCCACCTCGGCTTTGAATCCGAGAATAAAAACGATGATTCATTGGTTGGTTCCATTTGTATTTCTGTCTTTTATTTTGCTCCCTGAGTTTTTCAAACTAATTATGGACGCATTTTTTTAATATTCAATGTAGGATGATGAAAAT
Organism: Deinandra increscens subsp. villosa; assembly: GCA_039602395.1. NCBI lineage: Eukaryota > Viridiplantae > Streptophyta > Magnoliopsida > Asterales > Asteraceae > Deinandra > Deinandra increscens. The sequence continues at coordinate 3,600,841 of JBCNJP010000025.1, read as the reverse complement.
GCCCTACCACAACAGATTCTTGTGATGTCAATGGATGATCCTGCCAACACTGTTACCACTAGGAACTTTGATATGTTAGAAGTGACAACCTAAATGTTGTATGTAATTCCGTCATTTTTTTATTTATGTAATTATGTTGCTGGTAAATGAAATATATGTAAAAGGTCTCCCTCAATTTTTATTAACCTTTAGTATTATGTTGTTTACTTTTAAATCTTCATGCTTTTAATGTCAAGTATAGTTCCTCACCTATAGGAATCTGTTTCAAAAGCCACCTATTATCTCAGGTGTTCTGTGAATTTGTGTATATGAGGGTGACTTCATGGTGGAGACCCAGGTTATTCTACTAGGGTTTTCAAAAGTGGAGACACAAGTTAATTAGATAATCATGTGGGTGGGGGTCTCTAAAAGGGGGCTTTACTTTTTTTGCGTGCATTTTTTTTTTGGTTGTACTTTCACTATCCAGGGGTCGTTGTTCTGAAGTGGTGTGTGTGTTTCGGTGTGTGCTTGGGTGTGGAATAAAAGGGTCGACATGGTCATAGTGTGTTTTTATCTGGCTATTTAGTACCTCGTTTCGTGTTTTTCGTTTTGGTGGTGACGTCATTGAGGTATATTTTTATTCCTGTCTGCGTGAGTGGGGTGGCCTTGAATGCATATATGGGGATGTCGTGTCAGGTTTGCTGGTCATAAAATAAAGCATACAAGTACGCTTCTATGTGCCATGTGGGATTTTCTTCATGTTGGATATGAAACCATTATAAAACCAAGGCATTTTAAGGGTTGGTGTGGCTCGTGTGAAAGTGGTATGTGGGGTTAATTTATCTGGGGGACCTTTCCATCTCAAGTGTTCTGGCATGGTGAGTCCTTTTGGTTATTTTGGAACGTGACTCAAATGTAAAGGCATGCGGGACTTGGTTTCTTTTTTCTTTTTGAGGTTTGGGTTTCAAATTATGGTTTTAATATGGTGATTGGTGACAAAATATTGGAGATGGGTACCTGGGGACACTACACAAGTGCATGGATGTTTTGTTTGAATTTTAGATCCAAAGATGGTCGCCAAAAGGGTACCGTAGGTTACGAATATATTTGTGAGAAATAAACCTAATAAAAAACTTAGTCAAAACAATTTAAGATTTTATTTTTACCATAAGCTAAGTACTACAATACTACTCCAGTGAATGAAAATCATGAGGTGTTCATTTGAAGAAATATCTGGATGTTGGTGTTCTTTTTTTGTTTTTTTTTTGGGTTTTTTTTCTTTCTCATATTCGTTAGATATGCTAAAAGATCATCATATTTGTTGAAAATAAATTAACATAATGACGTCTATGAATTCAAGCTATTAATTGTGCTGCACATTTTAGCTCACGTGAAAGCTCTAGATGTGGAACATCAATAAGGTGTGCGTTTTTGTGGGCTGATCATTATTATAATATTTTTTTTTGTTTTTAGTAAGTTCTTAAAGATGTCCGAAGCCTTTTTAGAAGTATTTCCAGGTATGTTATGTTATCTTTTAACATTTTTAATATGTATTGTGGTTATGATAAAATCAATGTAATATAGACTTTAATGTTACATTTCAGTGGCGGATGCTGTTTCGATTGAGAACAATGAAGAGTTTCCTGGTATTCTTAGCAATGAAGAGTGGTGGGATCTTTATGGTCACGAGGTCATTGAAATGGTTATGTTTTATGTGGCCCTCTTAATGTGACCTCATCAATAGTATCAGTAAAACTATTATGTTCATGAATTCAACTTAAAACACTTTTATGACTGATTTCATGGCGTATGACACGGATTGACTTCCTCACTATGGAATTCATTGACCCTCGGATTTTGATTTAAAAAGTACCATGTTATTACTAATATCTTAAAACTATGTTGATGACTTCTATCTTACAACTCATTTGGTTTTAAATTACTATGTTTGTGACTAATATATCTTTCAATTCGAGTGTTTGTTGTTATTCGTTTGAGTTCTAATAAAACGAATACCTCGATGTAAATTGTCGTGCCGCCATAACAAGCGAACAGAAGACGAATAACACGCTATACACTGTCGCCGCCGCAACGCGCGGGCACACGGCTAGTATATATATATATAGAGGGCGGTTCCTGTGCGGCAGGGGCTTTTGCCTAAGTCCGGTGCGGCCCAATATAGGCCGTCAGATCTATCATCTAACGGGTATCATGCGGATAGACCAAAAAACCAAAAAACACCTTTTATGTCAATTAAAAAGAACACAGAGGGGTAATTCCGTCAGACTGTCTAATTTTAATTTTAGAAACTGCCCACATTTCCACGATCATTTACCGTGCATAAAGCCCTCATTCATCCCCCTGTTAATCGTAAAACCGCCATGAATTCCGAAGATTCGAAGAAATGTAACACTGGAAAACAAGCATCACTTACATACAATCGTAAGTTCCTCTAATTGTATAACCATTTCAATTTTGTACACAAATTCTGGATATTCTCTTATACGCAATGCTGCCACAAATTGAATCTTCAGGTAAAAAACGGTTTGGAACCAAGAAAAAAGGAGTTAAAAAATCGAATGAAGATCAGCACATTGTTCATGTTGATACAGGTAAAATGATCATATGCAACAGCATTGATTAGATAATGTTAGGGTTTACGATTACACAAATAATGCTATGCTGTGTTGGATTACTAGTAATTATGCTCGTGCGTTCATTGAACATACAGTTTATGCTATGCTGTTTTGGTGCACTTCATTGTAAACTACATGCATTCTATTAGGTTCCTGTGTTGGTTACTAGTTTCTATGCTGGTCTTATTCTGGTTATTCTAGTTTTCATGCTGGTGTACTTCATTGTAAACTACATGCATTCTATTATGTTCCTGTGTTGGTTACTAGTTTCTATGCTGGTCTTATTCTGGTTATTCTAGTTTTCATGCTGGTGTACTTCATTGTAAACTATATGCAATCTATGCTGGTCTTATGTGTAAATTGACCTCTAATAAGGTATGCATAACTTATATCAGGTGAACGAATTGATAAAAAAAATCAGGAATCATCTGATGATGACTTTCAATCAAAGAAACAAAAAGTTCATTCACCTAAACAAGCAGCATCAAAAGAATCAAAGAATCCACAACCATATATCCCATACAGTCACAAAAGATTATACATGAGGAACAAGGCAGAAAACATTTGTGACATTTTTTCTCATATCAAACTCAGCAAAGAGAGACTTGAAGCTATTAGTAATATTGGATTTATAACAATGAAAAGCTTGTCAGTTACTATGGTTCCAAACAACTTGAGTTACTGGCTTCTATCAAACTATGACCATGATAACAGAATCCTTAATTTGGGGACAGAGAGCATCAAATTAGACAGAAAAATGGTACATGATGTACTTGGAATACCTATGGGTAAAAAGAAGGTTCTTGAGTCTGAAAAGGGATCCCATAAGGAGCCAGTTATGCTTGAGTGGAGAGCACAGTGGCCTCCCAAATCAGGACTAAGAACAGTTAAACATGTTTTTGATATGATCAACAACACATCAGATGCTGGTAGAATGTTTTGTTTAAATTTCTTGGTCATAGTGTTGTCTACTTTAGCAGAATGTACCAAACAATCTACTGTCAACATGAGGTTTCTAAAATCATTGCCAGAGGGAGCTATAGTTCAAGAATATGATTGGTGCAGCTATGTAATAGAATGTCTAAACAGAACAAAAAAGGCCTGGAATGGAGTGGAGCATTATAACGGTCCAATTACTTTTCTTGGAGTATGTATTATATGTATTCTTATTCTGCATATTTTTTTAAGTTTTGTAAAAATATTTCTGCTCATTCTTTTTTTTAAACCTATTGACACCTATGGTATGCTCATATCATGAGGAAGGGTACATTTCCAGAGGGTAAACAAAACCCAACAATTGGATTGTATACAACTCACACACTAAGAGAGCTGGAAGATGAACTGGTGTCAAAGAATTACAAAGTTGTATCAGAAGTAGATTTACAGATGAAAGAAGAATACAACGTTAAAGTTAAAGTGAATATAAAGAGGAAAAGATCCAAAGGACCGGTGAATGACGAAAGTAAACAGCATAAGTTTGAAGAGCATAAGGTTGAAGGTGTTGATGAAAACAACATAACAATAGCCTCATTAAGAAAGAGAAAGAGGGTTGTTTATCGTATTTCGTCAAGCTCAGAATCAGAAGATGTTGAGGATTATGTTGATTCAGAAAAGGTAATATCTGCAGAATCAGAAGATGATGAGGATGATGTTGATTCAGAAAAGGAAATATCATTGTCATCAAAAGATGATGACAATGATGATGATGAGAAAACAGATACTGATAATGAAATGCAGTTATCAAGGAACAAAACAGCAAAAGAAGCAGATGTGGAC